>CAUYLG010008840.1:0-190213 GCA_963573385.1 Cacajao melanocephalus
TTAAATAAAATATTGGTTGGCTGCTTGTTTGTTATTTTCATCTCTTATTCCTTCCTGTCTCCATTGTTAAGCACAATTATTGGCATAAAAGAGGTTTTTAATACCCATTTTTAGACTGCATTCTAGCCTGGGCAATAGAACTCTCTCCCTGTTTCTCTTCCTCTTTCTTTCTCTCTTACATTCTTTTTTTTTTCTTTCTTTCACTCTCACTTTCTTTCCTCTCTTTTTCTTTCTTAAAAAAAAAAAAAAAAAGAAATTTAATGAAATGAAGTGAAGAATATAATTAAGACTGAAGCCAACCACACCAGTCCTGCTGGCCTCAGAAACCACACTCTCTCTTCACATAAATGTCATAGTAATAAAAAACAAAAAGGCATGTGCAAATAAAATAGACATTATTCAAGAAAGAGTAGCACGTGGTGCAATAAGAAGCTCATGGGGAACGGTCCAGAGAGGAGTCTGGGAGGTATATCTGCACCAGGCAGAAAATGAAATTATGGGATGGTTGGGGGAGATGCAGGTTGAAAATACAAGTGATTGAACTAACCCTAAAAACTTAATGAGTCTGTTCTGAATGCACATCAATATCAGTGTAGTCAGGATGCATAAAATAAGTGTTGGCAAATCAGTGGCCATTGCTTCAAGGAAGCAAAATATCAGGTCTGGGAAATGTCAGGGGTTATTTTACTAGGGCTACAATTTTGCTTGGGTAACTAGAAATGTTTTCATTCTCCAGTCTGAATATTCTCCCTGGCCCACTCTCCAGCTAGGAACTAAAATAGACAGATAGGAATGTCCACGATCACAATGAAGAGAGACTCTGGAAATAGGTTTGTCTTCTATTCCCAAACCTGCCCTTTCGGCAAAGAATGTGCAGTTTTCTAAGATGAAGCACGATGAGTGTGGTCATGAATATGGACTAGGCCTGGAGGGTAAAAGGAAGGGTACCCCATGGATACCTGTGCACATCTGGAAGCTAACCATGAAAGTAAGCAAGCCAGAATGAAAGTGTACTCATGTTTTCAGCCAGGACCTAAGATCCTGTTTCAGATTTCATCAATGACAAGCAATCTTGATGGATTAGGGATAAAATATTCCAATACTCACATTCCATGAAACAAATTCTCTGTTGACACATGCAATGTTTCTAGTTGTGTTTATTTTTCCAAAGCAAACTCTCTCATGAGTTTGCTTTGGAAAAATAAACACAACTAGAAAAGAGGAGGCAGAAATGTAGGATCATTTATTTGGGGCAACTTTTCCATCTCTATGAGATTGTAAAAGAATTCCATATGCTTGTTACCATAGCTTTCCTAAATTTATTTTCTTTTGAAGACTTTCTGAAAGTTTATGTCTATCTTTTTGTATTAATAAGAACAGTGGGTCCCTGGATATAGAGATGTAAAAGAGAGCCTGATGAAGAAATGTACACAGAAGTGCAGCTTCCAACACAAGGAAAGAGCAAAAGGAGTTTATATTTGCATACATTTTCTTTCAGTATGGAGCCCAACATCAAGATAAACCAGATTCTAGTTCTAAGTAATAAATTTAATGTAAAGAAATCAAGTTGGGTTTTTATTTTTTGCTTTGTCAAGTCACGCCTATATTGACTTCTGCGTATCTTTATGAAGGATATGCTAATAATGAAAAGGAGACACCAGGCTATGATAATCCAAAGGTTCGGCTGTCTCTCATAATCTTGTACACACAGGGTTTGTTTATTTTACCAGCTAAAAATATATAAAGCACAATATTGGTGCAGCCTTTGCTGTTACCAGGAAATAAAAAGTAAGGGAATAACATTCTTGAAAAAAAAAATGCCACAGTGTGTTTCCAGGTCAAAGTGGCAATGTGAGGCTTACTTATTTCCCTATACTCCTTACTCAGATTCCCATTCAAATGACCCAACGCATGCAAAAATGAAGGAAATCTGGAAATACCAGAAACCTTTAAGGAATTGGCCAGAGGTCTGCAATTTTTAGAATGTCTACCACCACAAATTGCAGCTAACATGTTATATAACAGAAAGGAGTCACAAACAGTGAGTAACCTCATATATGAAAGAAAAGTCCCCAGAATGGAAGAGACTATGGGAAGAATCCATGTAAAGGCACAATTGGGAAAAGCCAAGTCGTGGGGACCAGGAAGAATCAAGCAATGTTGCTTAGGGATGAGGTGGGGTTAAATTTTAATTTTATTAGTACAAAAATACAAGGCAACAGATGTTTGCTCATACTTTCAGATCATGTTTGGTTTGAATGGCATCATATGTAAAGGAAGGAGTAGGAGATACTTGAACAGAGAAACACATAAGCATACACCAAGAGCACAAATAAAAATGCTAAACCCAACCTCATTATAGAAAATACAAAAATAGACTAAACCACTTCATTAAAGGACAAAAGATCTTAGTTGCAATTTTTTAAAACATTTAACTAAATGGTAATTACAAGAAACAGAGCTAAAATAAAATTATAGAGGAGTAAAACAAAAGACTAGAAGTCATTCGTTGAGCACTTAAGGCTTAGCAGTCATTATTTTATATTAATTACAAAAGGTAGGGACTTTTGATAATCATGTTATAGCTTAGAAAATAAAATCACAAAGAAGTTAAATCACTTTCTTAAAGCCACGCAATGGCTCAGTGGTAGATCCATGACGTGCCTGCCTCAGAGGCAAAAACAGACAAAACTTAGTAGGCAAATTCAAATTCAAAAAAAAAAGAAAGAAAGGCATGCAATATTAACAGGAATAGTACCATTTCTCCATTTGTCTGGTTCTGAAACATTTAAACAGCAAATTGTACACACTTTCCTATAAAAGCAAAATTTATTTTTTTAACATTCAATAAATATGTGTTTATTGCTGAATGAATGCAAGAATTGATCAACTATATTAGTTAGAGATCTCCAGAGACATAGAGCTAATAGGAGATATACATATATATCTCCTCTATATATATATAGGGGAGACATCTATGTCTTATACACACACACATATATATATGGAGAGAGAGAGATGATAAGGAATTGGTTCACGTGACTGTGGAGGCTGAGAAGTCCCATGGTCTACAGTCTGTAAACTAGAGAGCCTGGAAAGCTGGTAGCATAATTCCAGTCCAAGTCTGAAAGCCCAAGACCAGCAGAACTGATGATGGAAGTGCTGGTAGAAAGTTAGTGGTGTAATTCTAGTCCAAGTCCAAAGGCCTGAAAATTAGAAGTGCCAATGGAATAAATCCCAGTCCAAGGGTAGGAGAAGACTGATGTCCCAGTTCAAGCTGTCAGGCAAAGAGAGCAAATTCTCTCCTACCCTGCCTTTTGTTCCATTCAGGCCTCCAACATATTGAGTGAAGACTGAAAACACTGGCCATCTGCTTTCCTCAGTCTACCAATTCAATGCTAATCTTACTCAGAAACACCCTTGCAAACACACCCAGAATAATGTTTAACCAAATATCTGGGCACCTCATGTCCCAGCCAAATTGACACATAGAATTAATCATCACAAGTCCACCTCTGTCAACCTGTCGCCCATACGCATCTCCTTAAGCCATACTTAACCTCAAAATAAAGGCAATAACAAGGTCATAATTTCACCAAACATGATACAAGTATCCTGCATACAACTAAAAATGCACTAACTCCTTCTCCAGAAGAGAAGTCAAAGTCTTTGAATTGTACACTTCTCCTTGATGTCTTATAACCTGAAATACTATGATTAAAAATTAGTAATACTTAACTATGATATAAAGCTAATCCATCTGTTGTTACATGACAAAAGAATCAGAGAGAGTGAAAATCAACGATTTTTTCTTAATACCTACAAAAATAAATGTATTTAAGACATACTCACATTCCAAACAAAATAAGGAAGACTATCCATAACAATAACAATCCTCTTTTCCCTGTAGCTAGTCACTTGTAGATGATATTTATAACTACCTTCTTCCACTAGCCATTCTATATTCCTTTTCCCTTCAGCAAGCACCTTATTTGGTCA
This sequence comes from Cacajao melanocephalus, assembly GCA_963573385.1. Classification (NCBI taxonomy): domain Eukaryota; kingdom Metazoa; phylum Chordata; class Mammalia; order Primates; family Pitheciidae; genus Cacajao; species Cacajao melanocephalus. The sequence continues at coordinate 4,000 of CAUYLG010008840.1, forward strand.
CGTTCTTCACCTGGTAGAATGGCCCAAATCATCATTCCTGAAGGGTCTGAGCCATTAGTAGTCCTTCCCGGATTGGGTTGTTGTAGCTTTCCATTGATTATAATCACAAGGTATGGTAACACCAAGTGATACACTAAGGGATCTCTTGGAATTCAAGCATGTTCTTTCTTACCTCTATTGTGGAGTGCAACGGAACTTCTCCTCTGTAGTGAGGCTCAGCCACCTCTCCCGGCATAGTATTATAACTCACTTCTTTGCCTATTGATTCAGAGGCATGAGAAGTTCAAAGGGCCAGTTGGCAGTCTTAATTTCCAGTTCAATGGAACCATTTTTGTGTCTTCTGGTGCAAGGATTCTTCCCTTTGGAACTGAGACCCCTAGGCCATCAGAGCATAAGGTCATGAGAACAGAAAGCAAACATTTTGCTAGTGGGTCACTGTGGGTAGTAGTGAGTGGAGCCACTCTTATTTGCACCTTCGATTCCTGGATTCATGAATCCTAGCTATTGGAGAAACAGCACCATATATTGGACAGTGATTCTGAGTATATTCAGCCTTGTAGAGAATTTTGCCCATGCCCTCTGAGGTACTGCCACCTATCTGGTGTGATAACTGAGTCTTCAAAAGGACATTCCACTGTTCCATCAGGCCAACTGCTTCAGAATGGTGGAGAACATGGCAAGATTAGTGAAGGCCATGAGCCTGGGCCCGCTGCTGCACTTATTCAGCAGCGAAGGGAGTTCCTCAGTCAGCAGCAATGCTATGGTGAATACCATGATGGTGAATAAAGTTTTATAGTTATATTTTTCCAGCTGACTTACATCTCTTTGGCAAGGAAACCACGAACATACACATTGGTCACTAATCATAGACTTGAACCCTTGGAGGCAGTTGAAAAGTCACCCAATACTGGAAACCTCCTTACAACATCCCCAGCAGTGAATCCTGGTCCATGCTTGGGCACTTCCAAGCATAAAGTCCTCACTACTATCCAAGCTGCAGCTTCTCCTCTGCTTTTGTGAAGCACTAGTTATTTGAGAGTATGTCTTTTCATTTCAAATTCTAATATTAGCTATGCATCAACAAAAGTCTCTGAATTTATCTAAATGGTCTTTAACCTATTAATTATAACTTAGGGCAATGAGTTCCACAAACTTACTACTTATAGTGCAAAGACTTTTTGATTTTTCAATATGCTTATTAATTTAATATCTAAAATTGCCTCTCCAGTTAATAAATCTCAATGTATTTACCCTCTACCTACTGTCAGAACTCTCAAACCAGGGTTTTCATTCATCCAAAAAATAAAGTAGTAGTATTAGGACTGTAATATCAGAATAAAATATAGCAATATTAGAATTATCACTATACGACCAGGTATGGTGGCTCACACCTACAACCCCAGCACTTCGTGAGGCTGAGACAGGTGGATCACTTGAGGTCAGGAGTTTGAGACCAGCCTGGTCAACATGGTGAAATCTCATCTCTACTAAAAATACAAAAATTAGCCGGGCATGGTAGCACGTGCCTGTACTTCCAGCTACTTGAGAGACTGAACCAGGAGAATCACTTGAGCCCAACAGGTGGAGGCTGCAGTGAGCCAAGATTGTGCCGCTACACTCCAGCCTGGTTGACAGAGTGAGACACTATCTCAAAAAAAAAAAAGAATTATTACTATATAATAAACTATTAAACTATCATAAAAATCAAAACAACATACAGTAGCACAAACATAAGGCAGAGTTATGATGCATTTTGCATCTAACGATCTTTTCTCACAGTGACAATACAAGTGGATCCTTGATAGAATTATGAAAGTTATAAGGTGACAGAAATGCATTTTACAAATAACATAATAGCTTATATATGGTGCTGATCCAAAAAAATACTACCAATTTAATGTTTTAGATATTTGCATTGTTATGAGAATGGGTAAAATGTTTTACATCACAACTATTGTAACATTAGCAGGCTTGCTTACATCCTTAACGCAAATTGAAAGACGGTGAAACTTTATCTTTTTGTTATTATACTTTAAGTTCTGGGATACATGTGCAGAATATGCAGGTTTGTTACATAGGTATACACATGCCATGGTGGTTTGCTGCACCTATCAACCTGTCATCTACATTAGGTATTTCTCCTAATGCTCTCCCTCCCATAGCCCCCTATCCGAACTGGCCCCAGTATGTGATGTTCCCCTCCCTATGTCCATGTGTTCTCACTGTTCAACTCTCACTTATGAGCGGGAACATGCAGTGTTTGGTTTTCTGTTCCTGTGTTAGTTTGCTGAGAATGATGGTTTCCAGCTTCATCCATGTCCTGGCAAAGGACATGAACTCATCCTTTTAATGGCTGCATAGTATTCCATGGTGTATATGTGCCACATTTTCTTTATTGGGCAAGTCTTTGCTATTCCAAGTCTTTGCTATTGTGAACAGTGCTGCAATAAACATACGTGCACATGTGTCTTTATAGTTGTATGATCTGTAATCCTTTGGGTATACACCCAGTAACAGGATTGCTGGGTCAAATGGTATTTCTGGTTCTAGATCCTTGAGGAATCGCCAAACTGTCTTCCACAATGGTTGAACTGATTTATGCTCCCACCAACAGTGTAAAAGCATTTCTATTTCTCCACATACTTGCCAGCATCTGTTGTTTCCTGACTTTTTAATGATTGCCACTCTAACTGGTATGAGATGGTATCTCATTGTGGTTTTGATTTGCATTTCTCTAATGATCAGTGATGATCAGCTTTTTTTCATTTGTTTCTTGGCCACATAAACGTCTTTTTTTGAGAAGCTTCTGTTTATATTATTCGTCCACATTTTGATGTGTTTGTTTTCTTCTTGTAAATTTGTTTAAGTACCTTGTAGAGTCTGGATATTAGCCCTGTGTCAGATGGATAAATTGCAAAAATTTTCTTTCATTCTGTAGGTTGCCTGTTCACTCTGATGATAGTTTCTTTTGCTCTTTAGTTTAATGAGATCCCATTTGTAAATTTTGACTTTTGTTGCCATTGTTTTTGGTGTTTTAGTCATGAAGTCTTTGCCCAAGCCTATGTCCTGAATGATATCACCTGTGTTTTATTCTAGGGTTATTATGGTTTTAGGTCTTACGTTTAAGTCTTTAATCCATCTTAATTTTTGTATAAGGTGTAAGGAAGGGGTCCATTTTCAGTTTTCTGCACATGGCTAGCCAGTTTTCCCAAAGCATTTATTAAACAGGGACTCCTTTCCCCATTGCTTGTTTTTGTCAGGTTTGTCAAATATCAGATGGTTGTAGATGTGTGGCATTATTTCTGCGGCCTCTGTTGCATTCCATTGGCCTATATATTTGTTTTGGTACCAGTACCATGCTGTTTTGATTACTGTAGCCTTGTAATACAGTTTGAAGTCAGGTAGCATGATGCCTCCAGTTTTGTTCTTTTTGCTTAGGATTGTTTTGGCTATACGAGTTCTTTTTTGGTTCCATATGAAATTTAAAGTAGTTTTTTTCTAATTCTGTGAAGAAAGTTAACGGTAGCTTGATAGGGATAGTATTGAATCTATAAATTAAAAATTAAAAAGCATATAGAAAAATAAACAAATCATAATTAAAATCTCACAAGAATTATGATGCCTTATAATACATGGAATACAAGGTAATTCAACAAGCTGAATTAACATAACTACATTACTTTAAATTAGTAAAAAGTCAGACATGGAAATGACATGAGTTTTTATGTAGGAATAGCCCCAATCTATCTAAATGCAACAGGAACCATGTATGACTTATTCATAAGCAAATGTAAGAATACATAAATGAATGAATACTTCTTTCACTTTTTGACAGTCCAACTTGATTCTTTACATGTCCAAACTTAAAATCTATTTTGTTACTTAAGAGAAAAAATCAATTAAATTCAGAAGGCAAAAAATCCTGGCCACCGTAACAAATGATTTTAACTAGCAACAAGTAACAAAATAAACTCTTACATTTTTGAGATTCAATAAAACACTTCCCTAAATGTTGGCACAAAAATGCAAGTACATATGTAAGAATATAATGACTAAGAAAAATTAGGAGCCGAGTGCTGGGGCTCACGCCTGTAATCCCAACACTTTGAGAGGCAGAAGTGGGTGGACCACTTGAAGTCTGGAGTTCAAGACAAGCCTGGCAATGTAGTGAAACCCCATCTCTACAGAAGAAAAAAAAAAAAAGAAAAGAAAAGAGAAAAGAAAGGATAAAAGAAAAATTAGCAAGGCATGGTGGCAGGTGCCTGTAATCCCAGCTACTACTCAGGAGGCTGAGGTGGGAGAATCAGTTTAACCAGTGAGGCGGAGGTTACAGTGAGCTGAAATCACACCTCTGAACTGCAGTCTCGGTGACAGAGCAAGACCCTGTCTCAAACAAAAAAAAAAAAAAGGCTAGGAAAGCTAGGAAGTACATATGAAAAGCCTTTAAAAACATACAGCCAACAATTAGGCTGTTGGTATAGTATCCTCACAAAATAGTCATGTTTGTATGTGATTATTTTCCTTCAAGAACAATTATTTCACTCTGGTTTATAATACACTCTGGAAAAATACAAATCTACAATCATAAAGGACTAATTAAACAAATTATGCCACATTTTTATAATACATTATTTTTAAATAGGGTAAAATTCTATATTTGATAAAATTAAAAAGATTGAAGTAGCATGTATCTGAGCATGATATAAAGTACCATATCATATGAGGTAGGTAAGAAAAAATAGGTATATGTCTACATATAAATGCAATGAAAAAATGGCATGGGAATTGACAGATATTAAGAATATATGGGGTGAGTTTTTCGTTTTACCAAAGTTTTATGTGCATGCATTTTTATGTATATGCATTATTAAATAGTTGGGAAAAAAAGTATTAAATATATCAACTTTTTTGTGATCCTTGGCTGTATATCATGTTTTTCTAACATTCTGTATATTGTTTTTCAGTAAAGTCTTCAAAATTATTATCAAGAGAAAAAGCCAGCCTTGTCATGTAATTAAATATAGCTTCTTACCCCTCTCAAAAAAAGGAAACCCAAAACTCACTGCATGGTGATTTTTCAAGGAATGTAAGAATTGTGAGTTGAGTTATGTAAATAAAGGGTGAGTCTTCTAACCAGGAGTTATTGAAATAAAATGAATAGCTCTCTATAAATACCTCTGAGACTCATTTTTTAAAAGACAAAGTATGACAGATATATGCATTTTCCTATCTCAATGTATTTCTTTAAGAAAAAAGTAAGTGTGTTTTCTGCTTAATTTAAGATACTTATTGTGCTGTAATTGTGAAGTTTGCTTTTTATTTTTAAAGAAATCTCTTATCACCTTTACAATTAAAACAGTTTGTTGATAATGGAAATATTACTGTCTTTCAGTGTCAGAGTCCCTGATGGCATGATTTTAAAAAGTTAACAATTAATAGCAACTTAGCACTCATAATATTATAATGATTAGATTCAACGTTTACACCTATTTTTCAAAAATGCATTTATGCATAATATTAACTTTGTTTAATTTTAATTATATATTGCATTCTTTTTATACAAAATTATTGAGGTATATTGTTCAGTTCCATAAATTACCACCGGAATACCATGACACAATTCAAAGTATTATCAAAAGGAACAAATGAGGTTCACATGATCCAAAGAAAGAGAACCTCCCCTGGACTTCATGAAGGTGGTCGTATATACCATGCATGGTGAATGATGACCAGCACTTCCAAGGATAAAGATAGACATGACCTGTTCCCGCCCCAGTTCATCATCACCTCTTTTACGCCAAAAGGTCTGCAGGGTGTGGTCACTGTTTCTTTTGTGCCATTTTAGAATGGAGAGGGTGGATGTGATGAAGCCAGTAATTTAGGACTTAGTCCTTCTTGTGTTGTGTTGTGTGTGTGTGTGTGTGTGTGTGTGTTTTGTTTTTTATTTTTGCCCTTGCACCGGAGTATGAAATAGCTTCCAGGAGCTCCAGCTATAAGCTTGGAAGAGTCTGTGTGATTATAATCACATGGTGACAACACTCAGAATCTAAATTTGACTTCTGTTGTATTCTTACCAATTTGTTTTTTAGCATTTTAATGGGCACATTTTAGAGCCTTCCATTTTGTATGTAATCAGACCTTCCCCTTCAAATGCTGTAATCAACATCACTTAAAAATAACTTGAATAAAATATTGAAACCTCAAAAAAAAAAAAGAAAATAGAGATGAGAACAAAGACATGACATACAGATCCCAGGGCAGGTTAGGTAGTTGAGAAATGTACTCAGTACACAGTAAGTTAGCACTTTTGCCTGACCCATGTGATTTGAAAAATATATACATTGACTATACAAGAAACATTTAAAAGAAGAATATGACTAAGACAGTATTTTCTACAGCTTTGAAGAATTAACTCAGATGCTTTTACTCAATCCTGTAGGTGATTGGGAGTCACGATGGTTGTTTTAACAGAAAAGAGACAATATATTATATATACTTTCACTAGAGGGATATTTATTTTGCAATACACTAATAAAATATCAAGGAAAGAAAGCCTAAATTTAAAGTAGTCAATTGAATCATGACTCTTACAGTGACTCTCAAGCTTTAGTGTGTGTGTCAGAATCATCTGAGATGTTTGTCAAAACACAGATTGCTTAGATCTCTTCTCCATGGTACCAGATTCAGTAGGTCTGGGATAAAAGTGAGATAATCTGTATTTCTGTAAATTCCCAGGTGGTGTTGATACTGCTAGTCTGGGGGGCCACACCTAGACAACCATTCATCTAGTAACTTTGCAAGAGCTAGGGGAACACTGAACTAGCATGGTTCTTTAGGATAATCTTGATCTAGAAATGACAGTAAATCCAACAATGTCTCAATTACTACACGAGTTTATTTTTATTCCTTAAAAGTTCTGGAGGAACACTTCCATGGCCCATTGTTCCTCAAGAGTGTCACTAAATATTGAGGCTTTGTCTGCATTTTAGGTCTGTATGGCATGTGGCTTTTGGTTCCTCATGGTTTCAGGATGCGTGCTGTAACTCCAGGTATTGCATCCTGTATCAGGCACTAACAAGGCAAATAATCAAGTGTTTTCTCCTAGACAGGCTTTTTATTTTTATTTTGGAAGGACTGTCTTTGCCAGGGATTTCTACCTGTATCTCAATAACCAAAACTGTGCTGCAGGACTTTCTCTTTCCAGCTCCAAAAGTGGTTGGATAGAAAGCAAAGCAAAGCAAATTATCTAGCTGACACATTATTTCCCCTGAACAAAAATCAGGATTCTGCTAATAAAGGAGTGGAGTGGTCGTGGGCATTAGGTAGGCAACTAGCAGCGTCTGCCCCACAGAGGTAGAGAATGAGATTGCAGATGTGAGAGATTAGAGGAAGAATGGGCAGACCTTGAAAACTGATTTCTATCTTCCACACTCTTCCAACTTCAGCTTAAGTACATTTCCTCCAAAAAGACTTACTTGACCTACAACTCTCCAATTAAATTGAAGGCTCTTATCAGTAGCCCTTTGGCAACTGGAATAATTCATTACCAGTTAATGCATTGAGAGGATCAGCATTCAGAATGCCCAGGGAAGACAGGGCTCCCTCCTATAGACAGCAGCAGGTCTGGCCTTATGCAGACTGCTTCCCCAGTGATGAACTCCTTTGAGAAAGGCTCCCAGTGAGAGTGTCAGAGCCTGAGAGGGAAGTGGCAGAGACGCTCAAGTGCTGGGTATGAAGGAAAGGCATAAGGCGGATGCTCTGTCCGTGAGTAACTTTCATCCATTTATCTCAGAAGAAATATTGCGTCTATGAATAAAGAAGGCATTGCTATTTAAAAAGAGCAATCAGACTTTTTTTTAAAAAAAAGAGATCCTGAATTAAAAATAGGACGTGGAAATAAACAATTCTGTGAGACTGAGAAATAAAAAGGGTCGAGTTTAGAGACACATTAATGAGCTAGTAAAAGCTAAAGTTAGACAAGTTTTCTACATAAGAGAACTAAGAGAGAAAAAGATCAAAATAAAAGAGAAAAGCTTAAAACATGAATAAAAAGATCCAAGAGGCCCAGAATTCAACTAATAAGAGTTAGAAAAAGTCGAGAACTGAAATAATGAGAGATAGAACGTAATCAAAGAATAATAGAATAAAATGTCCTTAGATGAAGAAACATGGTATAAGGACTCAGCCTACAAGGACAATTTAAAGTATCAAGTAGAAAGAAATCTGTAATACACTCAGAATGGTAGTGAAGAAGACGATCATGAAATATTTACAGGAAAGAGAAAACGCCACAAAACAAAATCGTAAACAAACAAAAACAAAAAAATTCTATCTGCCGAGGCTGAGTCCAATCCTCAATGTTCTGAAGGAAAAACATGTTGAAGTCAGAATTCTATGATCAGCCAAACTGACTACAGAATTTCACAACCAATTAAATTACCAGTCAAGGTCAAAATGTTATACTCGGTGGGTGGAAGTTAGAAGTGAAGGTGCTAACTACAGATTTCCTTTTTTTAAGTTTTTCTCTGGGAAAATACATAGGAAGAGATGACAGGATGAAAACAAACTCATATTGATTGAATAAAAGATTTTTCAGAGAGAAAAATTGTAGACATGAGGTATAGCATGGTTCCATGGAAAATCTGAGTCTAGCTATAGATTTTGAGAAAAGTTCCTTGAAATCCTGACCCCATCACTTATTAGCCAGGTGAATTTAGAAAACACACCTTTTTAGTCTCAGTTTACTAATCTATGAAATGGAACTGATAGTGTATGATATTTAAGGATGCTGAGAGAAAAGGAAATAACATATATAAAAATTCTAGCAACACAGTCCCTGACATTCAAATTATACTGGATATTTTATGATTTCCAAGATTAATGCAGAACTTATTACTATATTATCTCATTCTTGCCCAATGAGCATGTTTCTTCCCCAATCACAGACCTTCCTATTTAGACACAGCAGCTACTGAAGTCCACGCCTGACCTGGAATAATCATCGCCACTTACTCACCACGCAGCTGGCAGCATGTATGCCACCAAATATTAATGAGAAGAGAATCAGGCTTGTGGACGTCTCCGGGAGCACTTGGGATGGAAAATTAATCTTGAAGCATGCATCAGAGTCAAAGGATCTTGCACAGCAACGTGTGGCGCTGACTACACTGGGAAAACTCCGTAATTTCTACTTACCAGAGAAGACAAATGAGCCTGGCATGAAATATGTCTGTCAGACTTTTAGCACCTCGACATGGAGCACCCAACTCTGAAATGTGATAATTATCCATCAATGTTGAACACAATCTGGAGTCCCAGAACCAGATTGTCACTTGCAGATTATGGTCGACATAAGAAATTCATGGATGTGAGTTTTTGGTGTATACACACAATATGTATATGTCCTATGCTTAAAAGATGCATCCGGGGGCTTTAAATTCAGACATAAAACGAAGACGTCTTTCGGGCATTAGGAAGGAAGGAGTCTGTGCCACTTCCCTGGGGCGGCGGGGCGGGGGGGGGGCACAAATAAATAAATAACTCCACACTATTCTTTAAAAGATGGTTGTTTATTTACAAGAACTACAGTGGGAAAATTAAATAAAAACAAGAAGAATAGCAACCATTCATTGAGCATTCACCGTATGCCCAATGCTCTATTAATCTATTTATTACATGTAATCCTCCTAGCAATTTATGAGGCAGAAATGCCTATCTCCATTTGGTAAAAGGGCAAACCAGCTAAATCTTGGAAAGAATAGAGACTGGCTACAGACAATAGACTTGGCCCTGGATATGTCTGACTCACAACCTATGGTTTTAATCACAGCAGTATATGACCTCATTAAGGTATCTTCTACAACAAAAAGCCATTTTTCCCATGGTAATAACCAAACACAAAATATAAAATACAGTGACTTTCCTGGCCCATAAACAGTTAATTTTTAGTAATATAAATAATCTAAAGCAATTTAAATCTCTTTCATCTTTTGAAAAGTTCTTTATCTTTAATATGTTATTATATACTATTAAATGGGTACAAAATACATTATTTAGGTCAAGGAATACAGCTTGAAATAAAAATGTACCTTGTGGGGTTGCTGGTGAATTAACTTTGAAATGACTGCCAAAAATAAAAAGAAAAAAAAAATTTAAAAAAAAATGTACCTTGTGGACACTAGCTCTCAGGTGGGACTTCATTTGGAAACACACTGGAGTCTATTTGAAAAGCCCTGAAATTCTGTATCCGGTATAACCATTCTTAGTGTTAGAGTGATGTGTCAGTCCTTTTCCAATGACTGCTGTATCTAGTATTTGCATCTTTGCATCACAGCATTTCTTTTCTTTTCTTTTTTTTTTTTTTGAAATGGAGTCTGGCTGTCACTTAGGCTGGAGTGCAGTGGGACAATCTCAGCTCATTGCAACTTCCACCTCCTGGGTTTCAGCAATTCTCCTGCCTCAGCCTCCTGAGTAGCTGGAATTACAAGCGCGTGCCACCACACCCAGCTAATTTTTGTATTTTTAGTAGAGATGGGGTTTCGCCATATTGGTCAGGCTGGTCTCAAACTCCTGACCTCATGATCCACCCACCTCAGCCTCTCAAAATGCTGGGATTACAGGCGTGAGCCACTGCACCCGGCCGTATCACAGCATTTCTAACCAATAAAAATCCATGGCACCATTGTTCTCACTCCATTTGACCCACATTGGGATAATGTCATAGATTTAAGCTTCATAAGCTTAAAGAATACTAATACCTGAACCCCACCTCTAGATATTCTGGTTTGATTGGTCTGAAAAGAGATACAGAAATTAGTACAGTTTTGAAGCTCTCCCAAGAGATTGCAATGTGCATCTTAGGTTAATACCTACAGATATTAAATGAAATGGAAGGAATGAGGATAAAATGTAGATAATGGGTAAAATAGAGGAAAATATTCTTGCTGCTCGCTCTCTTTCAAGTTTAGGATAAGATTTGTAAAATATTAACCACTTACTTTTCCCTAGCATTTTTCTTCACCTCTCCTGCCCTCCCAGCTCCAGGGTGCTTTTACAAACTACAATGGCTGCCCTTGTGTCTCTCTTTCTGAAAAGTGCTCTTGCCTTCTGGAGCCACTTAGCCCTCTAAAGAAGAGAATGAGGTGTTTTATGTCTCTCCAGGGACAGCCTTTAGCCAGTGACTGACTGGTGCAAGACTATAGAAGCCCAGTGTCTTTGTCTGAGGCTGGGATGACTCTGAGGCATAGTCCACATTCCACAACCCCTTGCAAGATCCGGCTGAGGCCACCTGTGTGGGATTAGACCCCCCCCAGTGGCTATTCTGCTTCCTCACTTCCTTACCAGTTTCTCCTGGGAACACCTCCTCTAAGTGACTTTCTCATGGATCTTCATCTCAGAATCTCCTTCTGAGGATCTTGACCCAAGAGAAAACCACAGTTCTGTCTTACACAAACCTTTTTCTTCATTTAGTCCTGTTTCCCTATGCCACACCATTTCCCTTTCAGAAACTAGGCTCTTCAGGACCCTTTCAAACCTGCTCTGTAACAATAACTCTGGTTTCTTCCCTCCTTAGTCCCTGCCTCACCCTTTAGGTTCCAGCAACAGCAGACTGTAGTTCCGGAAGCCAGTGAATATTTCCCATGTCTATGTTGTTCCTCATGCTAATTCCTCTGTCTGGAGTCTGCCCACCCCTCTCTCTTCCACCTGGAAAACTCCTGTTTGAATTGTGAAACACAACCTTCTCAAAAATTGTTTCTCGAGTTCTCTAAATCATCAAACTCCCACTCCTCAAAAAAAAAAATCCTATTTTTACAGAATGTAATCATTCTACCGCTATGCTCCAATCCTTCCACCTCTATTCTCCGTATTCACTTTGTACATACATAGTTCTACTTGGGTATCTAGTATAATTGATTTTAATTCATTTACCTGCCTTTGCTGTTGAATAGGAAATTTTCTCTTGACAGAGTGTATTTGCTTTTATGGACCTTGGTGCACAGCAAGTAATCAATATCATTGGAAATAAGTTATACTGTTTTTCTCTTCCAGAATGTGTTCCATTGTCATCCAACCTGACCAAATCTTAATAATTAGCTTTAAGTACACTTCAGTAGTATAAATACCCATTTCTAAACATTCAAATACATGCAGATGTTTCTTTCCTCTATAAATTTTTAAATTCTGGACTTCTTATAATCTGTGACTCTCATTTTGCCATTTCCTCATGTGATTTTTCATTTCACACCTGAACAGTTTCGTGTAATTTGTTTGCATCTGTTTTTAGCACCCCCTCAAGATTGAGACCTGTCATCATCTTAGTTCCTTCTTAACTGCACTTAATAAGTATGCATGGAATGAGTGAATGAATAAAACAGAGGAACAAATGCAACTTGTTTTCCTGATAATGTCAAAGTTCTGCGAATACACACTTATGACTTACATGTTTTGTCCTCACTGGGGAATGTTTTATTATAGAAGCTCAATAAATATTTGTTGAATTGAATTATTAAGTGTTTTAACAGTCAATTTCCACGAGTTAATTCCATATTACCTTATTTTATAGGAAGTGGAATGTAAATTATGAGGATCTGTCTAGAAATTCAAAAATCTTCAGCAAAAAACTGAAGATTAGAGATCATGGCTTTTGATTCATGACCAAGAATTTACTCCAAAAAGTCATTCAGCCTCTTTAAATTATATATAGTCAGCTCCTCATTATACTGCATAATATTAACCTAATGTATTATTCATAAGAACCTTGATTTACTGCCCTTCCTTGATTTCCAGCTGGTTATCATATTGCCAACATCAAGGCTAGCCCTGAAGAGCTTGCATACAGAAAGGATATGAGGGTATTTGAGCTTATGTCCTCAACACGAGTAATATAAGGAACACCTACTATGTGCCAGGGGGTGGCTTATTTACATAAGCTCATTTCATTGTCAACAAGCTTTTGAGAAAAGTTTCTATTATTAAAGTGCAGGTAATTCGATAACTAGATCTGATAGGAACAAGACAGTATTGATCTTGTCCGCTACTCTATTTCTAGGCCTGGAGTACTGCATGTTGGATAGTAAGTGTTCAGTAAATATGCACTGAATGCAGTGAAATTAATAGAGGTTGTGAAGTTAGTAATGCAGAAGCTGGATGTGAACCAAAGTTCCTTTCTTTTACTTACATATCTTCTATTGTTTTGTACCTCAGGGAATTCTGATCTTTGGACTAGCAAAAACACCATCCCCTGGGGAATTATTAGAACTAGAGAATCTTGGGCCCCACTCAAGAACTACTGAATCAAAATCTGCATTTAACAAGACTCCCAGATGATTCTTGTGCACATTGAAGTGTGAGAAGCACTGTTTTGGGACTGGTTTTGTAGTGTATATCCAAATTCTGCAAAAATTATTCTCGCTACTATTGACATTTTTCTCTCATTGAATGGAAGTGAAAATCAAGAATAAATTACCGATTATTAAAAAGTTTTATGATCAATATAACAGCTAGTTATGGGGTACTCCCATTGTGCTAGACACTGTATCAGGAACCTGAGGTACGAATACCAATAAAGACACTTTCTTCTCTTAAGGATCTCAGAGGTTAGTGCAAGAATTTGTAATCTGGGACCCATGGAATGGCTCCCCATATCACCTGCAACTAGCTTTGTCATTACATAAACTGCATTTTGCATTGTGTGTGTGTTTGAATGTGAAAAAATGCAGATTTTGAAGGTGTAAAAACCCTTTTGCCAGGATTTACAAAGGTGACTATAACTCATTTTTTAGTATCAGAAATAAAAATCGGAATGGGCCACTACTGTTGGCATAAATTAAAATCACTTGATATTTTGACTTGATTCTACTATAACAAATATATATAACATACTTATATATGTATTATATATACCTATACATTTATATGTACAGATATATTATGTATTTATATAAAGCATATGTAACATATGTTTATGTGTATCTAAATATGCATACATTTAGAATGATAATTACTAATTGTCATGGTAACAAATTAGTAAAAGGGCCTCAAATAGTGATTTTCACACACATAGTAGACTCTCAGTAAGTATTAGCTATTATTGCTGTTGTGTTATTACTCATAAGCATTAGTAGCTAAACATATGTTCATATAGCATAATGCATATTCATATACGTATGGTTGTATATACAAATATATCTGAACATTTACCTATATTACACATATACACACACATATATCTATGTGCCCTACATATACATGCATATACACATACATGTACACACATACATATTGCAGACATACAGGCATATACACAAAAACAGTCTTAACCAGTAATAGAAATCACTTCAATTTCTAATTTTTGGCTAAATTTCTGCACATTTCATGGTAGCCAGCTCACTGGTTCTTCAGTAGCTCTTACTTGCAGTTTTCAAACTTTCAGAATCCATCAGAAAAGTATCTTCAGGGTTAGGGCCTATGTAACTATAATTTTCAACATGCTCTGAGAATACGTATTTTTAAAACGAACTCAGATGATTGTCATATTCAGTAACTTTGGGATCAACTTCTATAGACGGCCCTTCTCCAACTTTAACATCCCTGCAAATTAGCTGGCAACACTATTAAAATTCAGTTTCTGGTGCTGATGTTGCTGGTCTGTGCAACAAACTTTGAATAGCAAGGCCCTATATCACTTGTTTTAACATAATTTTCAGTAAATTTTTATGGCTCTAATTTTAGTGCACTGTACACCTAGAAACAACACACATCATCAGTTTGAGGATCACACCCATTCTTTAGGATAGAAATATTCTGGGATTGTTGGAGCAGTTGAATATTTTTTGTTTGTTTGTTTCACTGGGTACTTCATATGAACCAAATGAAAACAGGTTATGCATTCCAGGCAGGAGAAGTGTTCCATGTCTTTAATACCAATTTCTCTTTGTAGCCTGCCAGCGTGGTTACTTGATAGAACACAAAATGATAATCTAAATGTTAACAAGTTGTCATTAAAGAATGATAGGCATTTTCAAAGTACAAGTAATCCTGGACATCTTATAAAGAGGTGATGGAAGACATGATATTTTATTCATCCTAAGACTTCATTAAAAATTCTTCTTTAAGGCAGCTGGGACTCTAGCACCTTATCTGAAAAGCTTTGCCATGGACTGGTGTAGCAATTAGTTAAATCTAAAAACTGTGAGGATATAGTGGTAACAGGTGAATTGATTGTGAAGTAAAAAAGAACTTTTGAAAAGAATCCTGCAAAATTTATTATACCAACTGCACATAGAGATCACATTACTGCTGGAGGCATAGGGACATAGGAAACTACATGCTTATTGTACAGAGGTAAGTGAAGCAGGGTTCAGGAAAGAGATCTAGTCTGAAAAATGTGCTGACAACATTTCCAATAGTTACATAATAACAATTATTATAATAATAGAAAAACTACTGTATTCATCCATTTTCATACTGCTATAAAGAACTCCATGAGACTGGGTAATTTCCTCACAGTTTAGCGTGGCTGGGGGAGATTTCAGGAAACTTACAATCATGGCAGAAGGCACATGGGACGCAGGGCACGTTCTTCACAAGGCAGCAGAAAGGAGTAGTGCTGAGTGAAGCATGAAGTGCCCCATATAAAACCATCTCATGAGAACTCACTCTCATGAGAACAACATGGGGGAAACTGCCTCCATGATTCAATCACCTCCACTTGATCTCTCCTTTGACACATGGAGATTAAGGGGACTATAAGGATTACAATTCAAGATGAGATTTGGGTGGGGATGCAAAGCGTACCCAGATCAGCAACAATCACCAGACTTGAAACAATCCATATGAATTTTAACGTAGATTTTTCTCATTTTGTGAAGAATGTCAGTGGCAGTTTAATGGAAATATTATTGAATTGATAAATTACTTTGGGCAGTATGGCCATTTTCATTATATTGATTCTTCCTATTCATGAGCATGGAAGGTTTTTCCATCTGCTTGTGTCCTCTCTGATTTTCTTGAGCAGTGGATCGTAGTTCTCCTTGAGGAGGTCCTTCACTTTCCTTGTTAGCTGTATTCCTAGATATTTTATTCTCTTTGTAGCAATTGTGAATGGGAATTCATTTATAATTTGGCTCTCTGCTTGTCTATTATTGGTGTATAGGAATATTTGTGATTTTTGTACATTGATTTTGAATCCTGAGATTTTGCTGAGGTTGTTTATTGATTTAAGAAGCTTTGGGGCTCAGAAAATGGAGCTTTCTCAATATAAGAGCATGTCATCACCAAATGAAGACAGTTTGACATCCTTTCTTCCCATTTGAATAACCTTTGTTTCTTTGTCTTGCCTAATTGCCCTGGCCAGAACTTCCAATACTATGTTGAATAGGAATGGTGAGAAAGGGCATCCTTGTCTTGTGCCCGTTTCTAAGGGGAATGCTTCCAGCTTTTGCCCATTCAATATGATATTGGCTGTGGGTTTGTCATAAAGGGTTCTTATTATGTTGAGATACCATATCAGAATGGCAATTATTAAAAAGTCAAATAATAACAGATACTGGCAAGGCTGTGAAGAAATAGGAAAACTTTTACACTGTTGGTAGGAATGTAAATTAGTTCAACCACTGTGGAAGATAGTGTGGTGAAACTTCAAAGACCTAAAACCAGAAATTATATTTGACCCAGCAATCCCATTACTAGGTAAATATCCAAAGTAATATAAATCGATTATAAAGATATATGCACACATGTGTTCATTGCAGCACTGTTCACAATGGCAGACATAGAATCAACCCAAATGCCCATCTGTGATAGACTAGATAAAGAAAATGTGGTACATACATACCACAGAATACTATGCAGCCATCAAAAGGAATGAGATCATGTCCTTTGCAGGGACATAGATGGAGCTGGAAGCCATTATCCTCAGCAAACTAACACAGGAACAGAAAACCAAACACTACATGTTCTCACTTATAAGTGGGAGCTGAACAATGAGAACACATGGACATAGGGAGAGGAACAACACACAGTGGGGCCTGTCAGGGTGGTGGGGGGAGAGACAGCATCAGGATAAATAGCTAATGCATGTGAGGTTTAATACCTAGGTGATGGTTTAATAGGTCCAGCAAACCATCGTGGCACATGTTTACCTATGTAGCAAATCTGCAAGTCCTGCACATGTATCCTGGAGCTTTAAATTAAATTAAAAGAAAAAGAAAAACAACACACAAGGAAAAAAAAAGAAATAATCCAACTATTTCCAAGTCACTTAATTTACTCCCAAAACAAAGCTCAAGAATATATACAGAAATATAAAATTATGGAACATCCAACAAGGTAAAATTCACAATGTCTAGCATATAATATAAGATGATCTTGTATGCAAAAAATCAGAAAAACCTGACTGATAAGTAGAAGTAAATTAATCAGTTCTCCCTAAATCAACCTAGAGGTGATACTAATGTTTAGAGTTAGTAGACAAGAGCATTAAAATTATTATCCTAAATGTATTCATCTGAAAAATTATGCATATGAAAGATTTTTTAAAGATCCAGACTAAATTTATAAAGACAAAAACTACAATATTTGAGATGAAAAAAGACAATGCATTAGGTTAAGAGTTTAGACCTTGCAGAAGAAAAAATAATGAATTTGAAGACCTATAAATAGAGATCACCCAAAATAAAATAAAGAAATATTTTTTTAAAAAAAGCAAAAAGTACACCAGAGAGCTATGGAACAATGTGGCCTAATATATGGGCAATTGAAATTGCAGAAGTGGGGAAGGGGAAAGAATAACTACTTGAAAAACTAATGGCTAAAATTTACACAAATTTGATGAAAACAAGAAACCCCCCGATCAAAGCATCTCAGTGAATCCCAACCGCAAGAAACATAAGAAAACTACCCAAGATTATATCATAATTAAATATCTGAAAACTGATGATAAAGAAAAAAATTTCAAAGTAGCCAGAGAGAAAAATAAATATTTGACACAGAAAAGCAAAGATAATGTTGATAGCAGATTTCTCATCAGGAACAAGGCAGGAGAGAAGACTGTGCAGTCACATCTTTAAAGCAATAGGGACAGGAGAGGACAGTTAACCTTAAATTCTATATTGAGGAAAATGTCTTTCATAAAAAAGGCGGAATAAAATATTTTCAGACGTACAACAGCTGAGTCTTCAGATGTGCGCTGCAAAGGATAAAAGAAGTTTTTCAGACAGGAAGAAAATCATGTCAGGTGGAAAAAGACAAACAAAAAAAGAATACCAGAGATAGTAACTATATAGGTAAATATATTAGATTTTTATTTTATTTTTTATTTTTATTTTTTTGAGATGGATCCTCACTCTGTCACCCAGGCTAGAGTACAGTGGTGCGATCTTGGCTCACTACAGCCTCTGCCACCCGGATTCAAGCGATTCTCCTGCCTCAGCCTCCTGAGTAGCTGGGACTACAGGCACGTGCCACCACACCCAGCTAATTTTTGCATTTTTTGTAGAGAAGGATTTCACCATGTTGGTTATGCTGGTGTCAAACTCCTGACCTCAGGCGATCTAGCCACCTCGGCCTCCCAAAGTGCTGGGATTACAGGTGTGACACCACTCCCAGCCTCATTTAAATTTATTTAAACAATAATTAGCTGTTTAAATGAAAATAAGACCAATATATTATAGTATATATAAAGCATATGTAAGTAAAATGTTTACAATTACATTAAGGAAAGGAAAACAAAAATGAAAGTATATTGTTATACAGCTTCTACACATGATATAGTATACCACCATTTGAAAATAGATTGTGTAAGTCAAAGATAAATATGATATATTCTAAAGCAATGACCAAATAAGCCAAAAATTATAACTAATAATCGAACATGATATATGAAATAGAATAAAATCTTCAAAAATTTCTTATAAAAAGTAGTCTGCGGATTTTAAAAGGTTATAGACTGGACCAACATACAAAAATCAACTGTATTCTACTACAAAAGTCTACTGTATTTCTGCATGCTAGCAATAAACAATCAGAAATTGATACCTTAAAATAACATTTGCAATACCCAATGTAAGAACACATTACTTAGGGAATAAATTGAACAAAAACATGGATAAAGCCTGTACACTGAAAACTACAAAACATTGCTGAGACAATTTTTCAAAGACACGCAGAATAAACCACATGTAGGCACATTATAATCCAGTTGCTGTAAATCAAAGAAAGAGAGAAAATTTAAAATCCAGCAAGACAAAACACATGTTGCATGTAGAGAAACAATGATAAAAAACATGATCAACTTTTCACTAGAAACCAATGAAAGCCAGAGGAAATGGAAAGACATGTTTAAAGTTCTGAAATTTAAAAGACAGATAAAAAATCATCCAAGATTTACATACTTTGCAAAAGTATACTTCAAAAAATAGGTATGAAATTAAGGATTTTTAGATAGGAAGGCAATGGACTCCATCCTCAGAGCGTTTGCACTACGAGAATACCAAAGGAAGTTCTTCAGACTAAAGAAAAGTAAAACCAAATAGAAAGATGAATCTGGAGGAAAGGGGAAAAAAACTATTGAAAAGATAAATCAGTTGGTAAATATAAAATATTATGTTTTCATTCTTCTTGTAATTTCTCTAAAGACAATTACCTATTTGTAGCAAGAAAAATAACGTCATTATAAGATGGGCCTTATATAAGCAGAAGTAAAGATATGGCAATAATAGCACAAAGAAAGGGGCCATAGGTATATGGAATTGCGTGGCTATAATGTTATTACAGAGGTAAGCACTAAGCATCAGGTGTGCAGGATGAAGTGTTATAATACCGATTTTAAATTGACTTTTATAAGTTAAGAATGCATAGTCTTAGTCCTAGAACAAACAATAAAAAATAAAAATTAATAAAAGAAGGTAGAGGTAAAAAGTTAATTTAAAAAAATACAGGAGGGGGAGCGTCAAGATAGTGAGTAGAAGCAGCCAGTGTGCATTGCTGGCACGGAGAGGGGAAAGAGCAGCTGATAAACACTAGCTTTTCAACTGAACCATCCAGATGGACACATTGGGATTCATCAGAGAAACAACGAAACTCATGGAGAATGAGAGGAGCAAGACAGGATGAGCACACACCCGGGGAAGGGACACGGAGACAGAGGAAGTCCCCCACTGTGGGAAATGGTGAGTGATTGAGAGTCCAGGGGACCCACACTTCTGCCATGGACCTTTGCAATCCTGGACTCAGGAGGTCCCCTGTGAGCACCCCATGGGGCTGCCAGACTGACTTGGAGAGCCATATGGAGTCTCAGCAGAGCTGTCACTCAGGCACATACAAAGTGCTAAGGGCCTTGGATCCCCAGGCATCCTGGCATTTGCAGCTGCGACTCTAGTGGCAGGGAAAGTCAGAGTCCCTCGCACACCCCCAGGAAAGGGGCTAAATCCATGGGGATGAGCAGCCAGGGACTGTACCTCACAGGATAAGGCCCACTGGTGTGGGACCCTAGAATGGCCACACCAGCCCCGCCTGGGCTCTTGGGCCTGTAGGACCACTGCACTTCCCTAGGTAGATCTCTCAGAGGGAGAGGTGGGCTGCTATGTTTGCTGCCTCACAGCCCTCACTACTGTTACCCTCAGCTCTGCAGGGTGCATGGTAATGAGAGACTGGCATAGACCCTCAGCACAGCACAGCTGCCCCCAGAGAAGCAGCCAGACTGTTTCTCACATGGCTCTCCATTCCTGCTCCTCCTCACTGGACAAGGCCTCTCCACCTTCTTTCCTTTCCATATTATGAGTTCTATTTCTGTCATTCCAGCTTGGTTAAGGACCCTCAATTGGAAACTAGTGTGGTCATTTGCATGAAAGAAGATACTCTGGCTTTTTGGGTTGTCAGAGTTCTTGTGCTGAGTCTTGCTTACCTGTGTGGGTTGGTGTTCCTTTAACTGCAGTGTAATTTGAGTAGTCTACTGTGGTATGTTTTCAGAGCACCACTGCAATGGTGCTGCCTGTGCTGCCCTCAGAATGGGAAAGGAACAAAGATCCTGGGTGCTTTAACCATACCTCCAGCAAGCTGCCATTGCCCTAAGGAGAAGAGGCCAGTCTGTCTCCCCCATAAGCCCCCTACCCCACCTGCTTGTCACCAGACAGGGCCTCCCTGGGCCCACAGAGCAGCCACCCCATCCTGGGCCAGTCACACTGATTGACATTAACTCTGCAGCTCTCTGAGGTGGAGCTCCAAGAGACATGTAAAAGACCCTTCACCACTGTCAGTGCCAAGGTCCTTTGCCATGCTGTCTTCAAGCTGAGGAGAGAACATAAAGCCTGAGCTCACCCCAGAGCTGCAGTAGGCAGCCCAGGAGTGCCAAGCTGAGATCTGTAGCCAGCACTGGGAGAAGAGCCCACACTTCCAGATATTGCAAGAGAGCACAGCTGCCACTGTGAGGAAATACAGAGAAGCCACATGGTTGAGCAAGAGCCTACCTAGAGACTAATGTGCTTTAAGGGCCATCTTCTAGATCACAGCCCAAACTTCAACATTAAAAATACTTTGCTGCCATTACCCTCTTGTGAAACTAAGGACAAGAATTCAGCTACAGTTAAAGACCACGCACAAAGCCCTGGCCCTCTGAAAACATGTCACAGTAGACTATACTCAAATTACCCTGCAGTTAAAGGAACACCAGCCTCCACAGGTAAGCAAGAATCAGCACAACAACTCTGTCAACCCAAAAAGTCAGAGTATCTTCTTTCATGCAAATGACCACACTAGTTTCTCATCGAGGGTCCTTAACTAAGCTGGAATGACAGAAATAGAACTTATAATATGCAAAGGAAAGTAGGTCATTGAGATTCAGGAGAAACTGGAAACCCAATCTAAGCAATCTAAGGATTAATAAAACAATCTCAGAGATAAGAGATAAAATGTCCATTATAAAAAAAAAAACCAAAGCAATCTGACACATCTGAAAAACACACTACAAGACTTCATAATGTGAGCACGAGTACTAACAGCAGAATACACAAAGCTGAAAAAAGAATCTCAGAGCTCAAAGACTGGCTCTCTGAACTAACTCAGTCAGACAAAAATTAAAAAAAAGGGTCTGTGGGGGGGAACTAGGGGAGGGACAGTGGGGGATGGGGAGTTGGGGAGGGATAACATAGGGAGAAATGTCAGATATAGGTGATGGGGAGGAAAGTAGCAAACCACATTGCCATGTATATACCTATGCAACAATCTTGCATGTTCTTCACATGTACCCCAAAACCTAAAATGCAATAAAATATATATATATGATTTAAAAAAGAAAAAAAAATAAAAAAGAATGAACAAAACCTCTGAGAAATATGGGATTATGTAAAGAGACAAAATCTATGACTCACTGAAAGAGATGCAGACAAAGGCAGAAACTTGGAAAACGTATTTCTGAATATTCTGGCAAGTGCTGCATCCTGCACTGCACAAGAGTTCAAAGACCTAAGAGGGAACGATAGGGGATGAAGAAAAACACAAAGACAGACATAGAGAAAAGTGGGGCCAGGTGGTCCAGGAAAGTGAAAATATCACTTTCTCCAGTCCCATCCTGCCTCAGAGTACTTTATTTGATAGGTTAACAAAGCACATAGCAGAGGGAGGGTGCAGTTACCCAGAACAGCCTGGTTATAATTCTCATACTTTGGTTAACACACCTCAGCTAACAACTATCTTGCAGCAAGGTCAGTAAAAGCTGGTTATCTTTCGCTATGTCTGACTGCTCTTCTCTGAGACGTACACATTACCCTATGACGGTTTCACTTCTCTGGAGTTCACCCAAAGTTCACAGCAGCCTTGCTGCTGACCTCCCCAGAGGAGGTGGGCTACTCTGGCTCTCTACAGAATATCATCCATGTAAACTTCTCTAACTTCACTAAAGATGTCAGTGTTCAAACTCAGGAAATGAAGCTAACCCTTGTGAGATACAACTTAACAAGATCATCCCCCAAACACATAATCAATCAGATTCTCCAAGGTGGAAATTAAAGAAGAAAATGTTAACAGCAGCTAGAGAGAAAGGGCACAACTCCTACAAACATAACCCCATACAGGTAAAAGCGAATTTGAATTCTTCAGCAAAAACTCTACAAGTTGGAAAAGATTAGGAGCATATATTTATAATTCTTAAATAACAGAATTTCCAGCCATGAATTTCATATCCAGCCAAACCAAGCTTCATAAGTGAAGAAATAAGATCCTCTTCAGACAAGCAAATGTGGAGGGAATTTGTTACTACCAGACCTGCCTTACAAGGAGTCCTGAAAAGAGGGCTAAATATGGACGGGAAAGACCATTACCAGCCACTACAAAAACACACTTAAGTACACAGACCATTGATTTCCATAAGGCAACCACACAAACAAGTCTGCATAATAACCAGCTAACAATATGATGGCAGGATCAAATGTACACATATTAATATTAATCTTGGATGTAAAAGAGCTAAATGTCCCAATTAAATGACACCAATAGGCTAAAAGTGAAAAAATGGAGAAAATTCTACCAAGCAAATTGAAAACAAAAAAAGCAGGAGTTTCTGTGTTAATTTCAGAGAAAGCAGTCATTAAAACAACAAAGATCAAAAAAGACAAAGAAAGGTACTACATAATGATCAAGGGTTTAATTCAACAAGAAGACCTAACTATCATTAATACATATGCACCCAACAGTAGAGTGCACAGATTCATAAACCAAATAGAGACCTACAAAAAGACTTTGATAACCACACAATAAAAATGGGAGATTTCAACATCCCACTGAGAGTATTAGACAGATCATCAAGTCAGAAAATTAACAAAGATATTCAGGACCTGAATTCAACACTTGACCAAATGACCTAATAGACATCTACAGAGCTCTCTACCCAAGAACAACAGAATATAAATTCTTCTTATCACTACATGACATGTACTCTAAAACCAAACACACAACTGGATACAAAACAATCCTCAGCAAATTCAAAAAAAAATCCCATAATCATACTAACCACACTCTCAGAGCATGGCACAATAAAAACAGAAACCAATAATACTAAGAAAATTGCTCAAAACCATTTAATTGCATGGAAATTAAACAATCTAACCTTTAAAAACTTTTTGGGTAAACAATGAAATTAAGGAAGAAATAAAAAATTCTTCGAAATTAGTAAGAATAAATATAAAAAATACCAGAGTCTCTGGGACACTGCTAAAGCAGTGTTAAGAGAGAAATTTATAGTGCTAAACGCCCACATCAAAAAGTTAGAAATATCTCAAATTAACAACCTAACATCACTTCTAGAGGAACTAGAGAAACAGAGCAAACCAACCCCAAAAGCTAGTGGAAGGCAAGAAATAACCAAAATTAGAGCTGAACTGAAGGAAACTGAGACATAACAAACCATACAAAAGATTAACAAATTGAGGATTGGTTCTGTGAAAAAATTGATAAGATAGATAGACTGCTAGCTAGACTAATAAAGAAAAAAAAAGAGGATTCAAATAAACATAATCAGAAATGGTTATGTTTCAGAGGACATTACCGCTGACCCCACAGAAATACAAATAACTACCAGAGACTACTATGAACACCTTGATGCACACAAACTAGAAAATTTAGAAGAAATGGATAAATTCCTGGACACACACAACCTCCCAAAACTGTACCAGGAAGAAATTGAATTTCAGAACAGATCAATAACAAGTTTCAAAATTGAATCAGTAATAAAAATCCTACCGACAAGAAAAAGCCCAGGAAGACAGATTCACAGCTAAATTCTACTAGACATATAAAGAAGAGCTGGTGCTATTCCTACTGATAGTATTCCAAAAACTTGAGGAGAAGGGACTTTTCCCTAACTCATGCTCGGAGGCCAGCATTATCCTGACAGTAAAACCTGACAGAGACACAACAACACAAAAAGAAAACTTCAGTCCAATATCCTTTATGAACATAGATGCAAAAATCCTCAAAAAATTCTGGCAAACCAAAAAGCTAATCCACCACGATCAAGCAGATTTTAATGCTGGGCTGCAAGTTTAGTTCAACATACACAAATCAATAAATGTGATTTAGCAAATAAACAGAACTAAAAACAAAAACCACATGATTATCTCAATAGATGCAAAGAAGGCTTTCAATAAAATTAACATCCCTTATATTAAACACCCTCAATGAACTAGGCATTGAAGAAACATACCTCAAAATGACAAGAGCCATCTATGACATACCCATTCATCATCATAATGAATGGGCAAAAGCTAGAAGCATTTCACTTGAGAACTAGAACAAGACAAGGATGCCCTCTCTCACCACTCCTATTCAACATAATATTGGCTGTCCCGGCCAGAGCAATCAGTCAAGAGAAAGAAATAAAAGGCATCCAAATAGGAAAAGAGGAAGTCAAGCTAACCCTGTTTGGAAACATTATGTTTCTACACCTAGAAAACCCCATGGCCTCTGCATAACAGTTCCTCAATCCAATAAACAACTCCAACAAAGTTTCAGGATACAAAATCAATGGACAAAAATTAGTGGTGGTTTTTAAAATTATTTTTAATTTTTTAAAATAGAGATGAGTTCCCACTCTGTTGCCCAGGCTGATTTCGAACTCCTAGGCTCAAACAATCTGCCTGCCTTGGCTTCACAAAATGCTGAAACATAGGCCACCACACCCGGTCAAATCAGTGATATTTCTATTTACCAACAATATTCAACCTGAGCGCCAAATCAAGAATGGAATTCCATTCACAATAGCCACAAAAGAATAAAATACCTAGGAATATAGCTAACTAGGAAAGTGAAACATCTCTACAATGAGAACTACAAAACACTGCTCAAAATAATCAGAGATGACACAAACAAATGTAAAAACACTCCATGCTCATGGATAGAAAGAATTAATATTGTAAAAATGGCCATACTACCCAAAGCAATTTATAGATTCAATGCTACTCCTATCAAATTATTAATGACATTCTTCACAGAATAAGAAATAAAATTTAAAAATTAGAAATTTTAAAATGCATATGGAACCAAGAAAAAGCTCAAATAACCAAGGCAATCCTAAGTAAAAATAACAAAGCAAGAAGCATCACATTACTTGACTCCAAACTATACTGCAAGTCCATAGTATCCAAAACGACATGGTAACGGTATGAAAATAGACCCAATGTACAACAGAACAGAATAGAGAGACGAGAAATAATGCTGCACACCTTCAACCATCTGATATTCAACAACATCAGCAAAAACAGGCAATGAAGAAAATACTCCCTATTCAATGAATTGTGCCAAGGTAACTGCTTAGGCATATGCAGAAGATTGAAACTGGACCCCTTCCTACACCAAATACTAAAATCCACTCAAGACCAATTAGATAAATATAAAACCTAAAAATATAAAAACCATAGAAGATAACCTAAAAAATACCATTCTGAACATAGGAACTGGAAAAGATTTCATAATGAAGATTCCAAAAGCAATTGCAATAAATATAAAAGGTGACAAATGGGACCTGGTTAAACAAAAGACCTCTTGCACAGCAAAAGAAACTATCCACAGAGTAAACAGACAACCTATAAAATGGGAGAAAATATTTGCAAGCTATGAATCTGACAAAAGTGTAATATCCAGCATCTATAAGACACTTAAATCCACAAGCAAAAAACAAAAAACCCCATCAAAAAGTGGGCAAAGGACATGAATAGACACTTTTTAAAAGACGACATACATACAGCCAATGAGCATATGAAAAAATGCTCAACATCACTACTCATTAGAGAAATGCAAATCATAACCACAATGAGATACTATCTTACACCAGTCAGAATGGCAGTCATTATTAATAAAAGTTCAAAATATAGCAGACACTGGGAAGATTGTGGAGTAAAGGGAATGCATATACCCTGCTGGTAGGAAATGTAATTAGTTCAGCCATTGTGGACAGCAGTGTGGCAATTCCTCAAAGAACTTAAAACAGAATTGCCATTCAACTCAGCAATCCCATTTGGGTATATACCCAATGGAATATAAATAATTCTACCATAAAGACATATGTTTACTACAGCATACTATTTACAATAGCAAAGACATTGAATCAACCTAAATGCCCATCAATGGCAGACTGGATAAAGAAAATGTTATATATATACATCATGGAATACTACACATTCATAAAAAAGAACAAGATCATATCATTTGCAGCAACATTATATATTTTCTTTTAAAAAAATAAAAAAAGAATGAGATCATGCCCCTTGTAGGAACATGGATGGAGCTGGAGGCAATTAACTAACTAACACAGGAACAGAAACTAACACAGGAACTGAAAACCAAATAATTCAAGTTCTGACTTATAAGTGGGAGCTAAACAACAAGAACACATGGACACAAAGAGAGGAACAACAGACACCAGAGTCTACTTGAGAGTGGAGAGTGGGAGAAGGGAGAGAATCAAAAAACGACCTATTGGGTACTATGTTCACTGCCTAGGTGATGAAATAAGCAACACACCAAACCGCTGGCATGCAGTTTACCTACATAACAAACCTGCCCACATACCCTTGAACTTAAAATAAAAGTTTTTTAAAAATGTAGCAGAATGCTCAAAAACATTCACTAAAAAAGGCAGGAAGAAGCAAAACAACAACAACAAACACAGAGCTGGAAGTAGCTGAAACAGCATCGTTAAACTGAACTATATCAATTATTGCATTCCATGTAATTAGATTACACACTTCAACTTATTGGAATGTTCAGAAACTGTAATAGAGTTAAAAAGAAAGACCCACCTATACACTAGAGACATAACTTTCAGAAGAGACATATTTGAATGTAAAGACACACAATTTTTAAAGTAAAAATACAGAGAAAAAATTATACCATGCAAACGTAAAGCATTAGAAAGTAGGTGAAGGCAGAAATCTTTCTAATTAGATTAATTGCAGACAAGAAAGGCTTTAAGACAAAGTAATCAAAGGGACAAAATGACACATTTATATTGATGAAAGAGACAATTCATCTGGAAAACAAAATTATTTTCAATCTATATGCAACCACTAATGGAGCTTCAAAATACATGCAGCAATAACTGAAAGACCTAAAAGGAGAAAGAGAAAAATCTACAATCCTAAACATATTTAACATTCATTTCTCAACAATGAATAGGACAAATAGAAATCTCAATAAGGTTATAGAATATTTGTGTTAATAGTGTTAGAAGAGCAACGTTGGAATTTATAAAACAATACAGATGCTTTGTAAGAGCATATGAAACATTTAAGATAAACCATATGTTGATTCATAAAACTTGTCTCAGTAAATCCCAAAGGATTGGAATGAAACAAAATAGTTCTCTAGCCACAACTGATGTGATTTAGAAAGTAATAACAGTAAGATAAGAGAATCCCCAAATATTTTAGGGCTATAAACTAATGAAAGCTAAGCTTAAAATAATTAGTTAAAACCTAAATATATTCCTGTTGACAGTGTAACTAAGCTTCAAGTACTCTCTTTTGTACAAGGGTTGGCAAAATATTCCACCCAGAATTAAATTTATGAATAGCACAAGATAAAGTGACTAACTAGCAATATAATGAAGAGGGGGTCAGGAAGGCTTGTGGACCTTTGCTCACACAGTTAAGATTCTGGAAGTAACAGGAAAGAATATGTTCCTCAGACATAAATACACACAAAGTGTTTGAAAACACATGAATAATAAAACTACCTAAAAATCTGTCTCATATCGAAGAAAATGAACAAACCTGGACTCATAGAATGAAATCATTGATTTTGACTTACTGAATTTTGTGCTTCCTAGGAACCTTTCATAAGAGATATCATTTAATTGACATTCCTTTAAGTCAAATCTATCATTTGTGAATTTGACCCCTTTCCTCCAAATTATAGCATGGACAAACAGGAATGTAAGTTTGTATACCTTCGGAAAACAGCTTGCAAAAGGAGAAAAACTTGTGTGTCCATAGAACATGAATTTTTCGGGCTTCACTGTCATGTGGAAATAAGTAAGATCACATATATATTCTAAAAACATGCAATTTCTATCATGATTTCTGTATGCTAGACATTCTTCTAGGTACTTTACAAATGTTTAATCCTACAAGATAGGTAGTGCTGTTATCCACATTTTACCAGTGAGAAAACTGATCTATGAAAGATAGAATTGGTTTATGGCTGGATGAGAAAAGTTCTAACCTTTCTCTCTAGGGTACATGGATGTCTGGGTTTGCGTCTTGGCCAAGATAGGGGCAGTGGGCTTTGGGATGTTTAACTTAAAATCAGAAATTTGAGTCGCAGTTTTTAAAGCCAGTTTTTCCGTGGTGTTTTGCAGCTGGCCAAATGAGTTAAGCTGGCTTGACTTAAAACCCCACTGGGAATTTCTGCTTTGAGCTCTTCCAAAACCACGATTCTACACACAGGTCTTGGTGATTTAACCTGGAGAGAGGGCAGTGAGAGCTTGTGCCTAGATGTCTCATGGACCTCAGTGCTTGCCTGTAGTCTCTCTTGCTGCACTATACCATTTGCCTTTGAGGAAAAGCTTTACAGAAATATGACCTGTGAATCCTTTCAATATCTGACCTTGGGGAATCTTTACATGAGGCACAAAAGTTAGTAACTGACCCGATGTAGCAGGCTAGTTAATGATAGAAATGGGTTTTGAACCTAAGCAACCTGGTTCCAGAATCTCTGATTTCCAGAACAACTGGCACAATGCGATGCCACTTGTCACTAACATTAGCTACCCACATTAAAGTAGAATAAGGGCCTTGGTGGACTTTCACCTCCGCCCTTTCTCACATGTTCACAAATACTAGGGAGCCCTTAGAAGTGGTTCATCTAAGCTTGGAGTTTGTCCTCTAAGGTTTTTCTATATCTGTCTCTTTGTTGGTGTCATGGAGGTTGACAGAGTTCTAAAATATCCACCAAGATTTCTCAACTCCTTGGTCTTCAAGACCTGCATGATCTCTTGGCTGAATATAGTGTATTTCTCTGGGATGAGGTTACGTTATACATATGGCACAGTTGACTTGAACATTGGGAGGGATCCAGGTGGGCCTGACTTATTCAGATAAGCCTTACAATCAGAGTTTTTACAGATGGTGGCAGGAGGAGTCTCAAAGAGGAGCAAGGCCACAAGAAGAGAACAACTTTGGACGCTTATTGGTCTGGAGATTTCTCAGAGAAATCTACATTAACAAACTTTACTAACTTGCATTATCTGCTATTCGCCTTCTCCCAAGTTGCTACCACTAGAGACTCAAATTATTTTCTTTCGTCTTGTTATTTCTCTAAAAAGTTACTATTTTTTCATTGAAAATGCTAAATAAATTAAAATTAAAGGCCATCTTTTGGATAATTACTCATTCCCTGGTTGTCTCCCATATGTATGTGAAATGCACATGTCCATAAAATTCTGTTTTTCTCTTGCTAATCTATCTTTTGTTACAGGGAGTCCATTTCCACTAAGCACCTATGGGGGTTATTCCTCCTCTGTACCCTCCTGGACTTCTGACCTGCAGAACCATGAGATAATAAATGAGTGTTATGTTAAACTGCTAAGGGTATGGTGAGTTATGCAACACAGAAAACTCATGCAGTCTCTAACCCACAGTCACTTGAAGGAGAACTTCCTCCCTGAGAATGCTATTCTATGCTCACTGTGGCATCTCCTGGAGCTGCAGAGTGCTCGAAGGTGTAAACCAGGATGGCTTCCTACAGTGATCCCTGGGGCAGAGTCTCACTGGACTCTTCACAGAAATGAAAAATGGGAGAACCTTCTCATCACAGGTCTATGAATCCCTCTGTCGCCAGGGCCTGAGGACTACTGTCTATGCCAAGCATCAGCCAGGCTCCCAGGAAAAGCAGCCCTGGAAAACTTAACTTTTAGCTCTCTCATTCCACAAGTCTCAAACTTTAGTCCCAATCCCGGCTAAAGACTTGAGAGCTTATCATCTTCTACTTCCTCTTCTCTCCTTTCCCTCACCTGGCCATAGCCTCACAGCCAGAGACCCCGTCCCTAGATGGTTATGAAACTATCTGAGTAAGAGAGTGTTATGGAACACATTTGTACTCATCCAAAATGTGTATGTTGAATTCCTTATCTCCAGGGTGATGACGTTTGGAAGTGGGCCCTTATGTTTCCATGAGGTTTCAAGGGTAGAGCCCTATGGTGGGACAAATGCCCTTAACTAGAAGAGACCAGAGCTTTTTCTCTGTTTATCGTGAGAAGATATAGCACCAAATCATCTGCACACCAGGAAGAAGACCCTTACTGGGAGCCAAACCAATGGGTACCTTGATCCTGCACTTTCCAACCTCCAGAACTATGAGAAATAAACATATGCTGTTGAAGTCACCCAGTCTATGGTGTTCTATTATAGCAGCCTGAATTAACTTATAAAGAATCTCTCTCTCAAGGATTAGGAAAAATAATTATTGGGTACTATCCTTAGTACCTGGGTGATGAAATGGTCTGTATAACAAACCCCCATAACAGAAGCTTCCCTATAATAACAAATCTGCACATGTACCCCTGGACCTAAAGTAAAAGTTTTTTATAAAGGAAAAACAAAACAAAACAGAACAAAAACATTCTGTAGGCCTTGAGCACTGTGTTTTCTGTGCCTATTGGGTAAGTCTGCGCTGATTTCTCAGTGTTAGAATTAACTGCTTTTTATGTCCTTTTTCCCTATCTGCATTTTCTAAATTTTCAATACCTAATGTATTCTTTTGTTATAATGAAAAGCTATTTGAACAAGGAAATTGGTAAGCATAAATACATTGCCTAGTTTATGCAATGCCAACACACAAAATTGAGCCCCTAGGGTCAATACCCTATGGCAATTTTAAAGTTTCTCATTGGATACAGTGCCATATCCATGTCACTGCTGGCTAGACTATCAGATGGCTTCCTGCTATAACCAACCAGCAAGATAAAACATCTGGTTTACAGAACAAAGCAGCTCTCTGGCTTACCAGAAAGAATGGGTCCATGTCCTGTCCTTCACATACAAAGATGACACCCCCGACCCACACTGGTAGATGTGCACTGGAACCTCAAGGGCTTTCCACACTCTGTCTAGGAGGGCCCAGCCTTTAGAACCATACAAACAAGTAAAACTCAAAATAAAAGAACTCTACACTATCCTAGTACTATAAATTTATAGTAAGTCTTGATTCTTCTGATGTACATTTTCCAGCTTTCTTTTTCTTCCTCAAGACTGTCTTTACTCTTCTTGGCCCTCTGTATTCCCATGCATTTTGGAAATTAGCCTGTCAGGTTCTAAAATAAGTAAATAAATAATGCTAGTACTTTGAAAAGAATTGCATTGAATCTGAAGATTACTTTGGAAAGAACTGACATCTCTGCAAGTCTTAAGTCTTCCAATCCATGAATGTGGTCTAGCCCTCTATTTATTTAGATTTTAATCTCTTTCAATAATAATCTGCCATTTTCCATGAAGAGGTCTTACATGTTTTATTAGATTTATTGATAGATATATGACGATTTTAAGCTATTGTAACTGGCAAACATTAAAAACATTAATTGAGGGGGAAAAAAGGACTTCACTTTTTTTCCCCCACCTCAGGCTGCTGAAGGGATCAGATGAAGAAGTGGAGAGTCAGTTGCCACCTTGAGGAAAGGCTGCCTGAGAATAAAGCTACCATGAGAGAAGACAAGAAAGGGAGAGAAAAGAACAAGGACCAGACAGCATGCTCGTTTAGATCCCTTGACCCAATCATCTAGATAAGAGTCAATGCATTTTCTTTGCTCAGTCCTCTTTGAGTCGGGTTTTTTTCATGTACACTGCAAAAGTTCTGACCAAAAAGCATGGTTCATTTCTATAGAATTTCTGCTGGCCTCCTTATCCAATCTCAGCTTCCATTCAGTCATAACTGCTCTCCCTTAAGGGCCCCCATCCCATTTTGACTTTCTGAAAGTGTTGATTCACTAATGGGACATTATTTTTAACATCTCATTCAAGTCCCTGCTGACTGCTTGCTCTATGGCTGATAGAGCTCTTTTGCTTTTTTTTCTTACTATATATTTTTTAATGTTCAGCAGTTGTTTGTATATAATCTCTCCATTATCTTAGACAAATATCAAGCAGATAAAAGTTTTCCAATGCCTTTAATTAAACTTCATGAACTATTTTTTTAAAGCACTTTAACCACCCACCACAGTCAAATATTTTATGATCTTTCCGGGGCAAGAAGTGAGAGAGAAAGGAAGATGTAGAAGTGTCGAAAACAAACAATCGCCCACGGCACTCGATTTGGGAGATGAGACTGTTAAGGGAGAAATAGTACATATAAAAGTAAAAAACGATCCTGATATTGGTGCAAGAGTATTTGTGTTGAACTTATATTGGAGATTTGGAAAAGTTCTATGAAAGCCTTAAATGGGGAAGAAATGCCACCATGTCCAAGAAATTAACTCTGCAGATGTGCTTTTTGCATTAAAAGAGAGTTTCTGCATATTGGGTGACTCTGAGAAAGTTGCTAAAGAATCTTAATTTATTGTTGTATTCATTCCATCAGAGTAAAGTTGAAAGTACTCTGCAGGTGTTCATTACTATTACAAAACTCAAGGTTGAACATAATTAGGATAATTCTCATCTTCCCATCTTCATATAGCATCATTTATTGAACACTTAATAGGTGACAGATGTGGAGACAAACACGTTGCATTTAAATCACACAAAAATCTGAGAGAGTGGATAATATTAATAACCTCATTTTGCAAGTTTCAGGCAGGTTAAGGCACTAATCAGTTGGCTAGTCTGCGTGTAAGTCATTTAACCTAAGTTTCTGACTCTGCAAACCTTTTGGGGAGAGTAGATCCTTTCACATATAAAATGTATAGCTGGAGAATAGCTGTTTCCCAGCTCAAACCCTTCCCTTCTACACACACCGCATACATACCCACATACATATATGCACACACATACATGCAGATCCAAACATATGAATGTGCTCCCACACACTTCCCTGCCACCAGGGCTCTAATTTTGTTTATCTTTGTCTTTTGAGTTCTAAGAAAGTGACTCCAGCCAGAACTTCAGAGATAAGCATTGGTTCATTTGAACCAATTATGACAATTTTATCCCCCTTCCTTGACTGGCCTGAGATGTAGTCTATGACTCAACTCTGTTAAATGAGATACAGTGAAAGTCCACTGCCAGAGCTTCTTGGAAGTGTTTCTTAGCTCTTAAGAAAGAGAAGGAGAGATGCAAGGGAGAAGCAGGCCCTTCTTTCTGCTTCTGTACAATGATGTTTGTTCAAGAGCTAGGCAGCCATGGTGTGACCATGAGGGAAGTGAGATGGCATGCCACAGATGACTCAGCAGAAAGTCAGAAAGGAACTGGCTTCTTGTGAGCACCACTGAGCCTCTGAGCTAGACAAGCTTGGCGCCGCTCCCACTTGGGATTTACTGTTTGAAAAACACATTTCTTTATTCCTTATAAATGGGGTCTCGTGTGGCTTGTAGTTGGAGACTTCTAAAGACACCCCTGATACCTCATTGCATCTTTGTGAGAACTCCAGTGCATGAAATATTCATTTATTTACATTCTTTGCCTCCTTCTCACTTGTGACTATCTGTAGCCTGTAGGTGACATTGGCTTGTTATTCACTAAAATCATTTCATTCATCTAAAAAATTAAAAGAATACAACCTCAACTAACCTGATGATGAGATTATGTTTTTGTTTGTGGCTTTTTTTTTTTTTTTTGAGATGGAGTCTCACTCTGTTGCCCAGGCTGGAGTGCAGTGGAGTGATCTTGGCTCACTGCAACCTCCCCCTTCCAGGTTCAAGCAATTCTCCCAAGTAGCTGGGATTACAAGTGTGTGTGGCAATCCCCAGCTAACTTTTCTATTTTTAGTAGAAATGAGGTTTTACCACATTTGCCAGGCCAGTCTCAAACTCCTGACGTCAAGTGATCTGCCTGCCTCAGCCTCCCAAAGTCCTGGGGTTACAGGTGTGAACCACCATGCCCAGCCAAGATTATGTTACATAAAATGGCAGCACCCATCTTGCTGGATTTCTTCATTCCTATTCTGGCCTTGAGAAAGCACACAACCATGGCAGAGAATCTCACATGACAAGGAACTATGAGAGGCCTCGAGGCACTCACAGTGACCTCCAGATGACAACCCAACAAGAAACTGAAACTCTCAGTACTATGTATGCAAGGAGATGAATTCTGCCAATGGTGTGAAATTAGAAGTGGACCCTTCTATAGTTGAGCTTCCAGATGAATCCACAGCTTCAGACACCTCGACTGCAGCCTTAAAAAGGATCCAGTTAAGTTGTGTTAGAACTATTGACCCATGGAAACTATGGGGTGATCAATATATACAATTTTATTTTATTATTACTATTATCATGATTATTATTTTGGAGAGGATGAAGTCTCGCACTGTTGTCCAGGCTGGAGTGAAGTGGCACGAACTCCACCTTCCAGGCTCAAGCAATTCTCCTGCCTCAGCCTCCCGAGTAGCTGAGACCACAGACACACACCTGCACGCCAGGCTAATTTTTGTATTTTTGTTAGAAATGGGGCTTTGCCCCGTTGGCCAGGCTGGTATAAACTCTTGACCTCAAGTGATCCGCCAGCTCAGCCTCCCAAAGTGCTGGGATTACAGATGTGAGCCACCATGCTGAGCTATGTGTATGATTTTAAACCACTCAGCTTGCTGCGGCTTGTTATGCTGCAACAGAAAATGAACACAGATTCTAGTACTTTCACAATCTTGAAAGCCAGCATCTTCTTACATGTTGAGCTGTTGGCATCCCACTCTAGCTCCCACCTTGAGATAACAGATTTTTTTTTTTAGCTATAGAGTTTGGGAGGGGGATTTGACA
This sequence comes from Cacajao melanocephalus, assembly GCA_963573385.1. Lineage (NCBI taxonomy): Eukaryota > Metazoa > Chordata > Mammalia > Primates > Pitheciidae > Cacajao > Cacajao melanocephalus. The sequence continues at coordinate 39,881 of CAUYLG010008840.1, forward strand.
AGAGCTGAGCTATATTTAACTTGCCTATAATTTTCAATTGTGCTGGTCTTATTGTTTACTAAAGCATTAAGCACAGAATGATTATGAGCATTCAGTAGTTAGTAGCTTCATTAAGCTATTAATTACCCTTTCAAGTAAGCACAAGTTTCTTTAAAATGCCAGTAATTCCTGGGTTTTGTCTATTGTGATTTACACAATCCTCTCATTTACACAGCCTAAGAAAGTACCAGTTCTTTATTTCTTGCCATCTCTCTCAGTTCATAGTAGAAAACTGGTGTTCAAATAAAGAATTCAACAGTGATCATGGCGCAGCCTACTACAGTCAAGATTTCCAAGCTCTTTTTTTAATGTTAAAATTTTCAGAAGATCACTAATCAAAGAAACTCGAGATTAATTCTGGCTGCTCTATAACTCACAAGTTGCGTGACTTTAGAAAATTATTTTCTCCTAGCCACTGGTCACTTATCTGAAATATTGGGAGATTAATAATATCTACCACATGGATGTCTTTTAATGAAATAATGCCAGTATGGTTTTTAGCACAATATTTGGCACAGAATATTCATGTTAAATAAATAATAGAATAGAAAACATTTAATAAACATCAACTATATTTTAGGCACTGAACCAAAAGCTTTACTTACATATTACTCCATTAAACTTCCACTACAAAGGGTTATACCCATTTTACAGATGGGGCCACCAGCCCCCAAAGAGAGCAAGTAACTTGCCCAGTATTCTCCAGATCATGAGTGATTCAAACAGAAGCAGTTCAATACCAGAGCCAATTCTTACCAAACACACCATGGCCCCCTCCCCTCTCTTCCTGCCCACTGCTAACTTTGCTTCTTGGCAATGATTTGATTTTCCTGCCCTTTTTGTTTTCCTAAGAGAATAGGCCTTTCTACTAACAATAGGTGTCTTGTATTATTAGGTTATGATATAAGCAAGATATGTCCCAGGTTGTGTTTTAAGATTGTGCTTTGCTGTAAGTAACACCCGTCTTTCCTCTTTTTTCTTTCCTTTTCTTTTTAAAGGGAGGAGGCAGCCGGGTGCAGTGCCTCATGCCTGTAATCTCAGCACTTTGGGAGGCCAAGGCGGGCAGATCACGAGGTCAGGAGTTTAAGACCAGCCTGGCCAACATGGCAAAATCCCGTCTCTACTAAAAATACAAAAATTAGCCAGGCATGGTAGCAGGCACCTGTAATCCCAGCTACTTGGGAGGCTGAAGTGGGAGAATCACTTGAACCTGGGAGGCAGAGGTTGCAGTGAGCTGACATTGTGTCACTGCACTCCAACCTGGGCGACAAGAGCAAGACTTCATCTCAAGAAAAAAAAAAAACAGGAGAGACTTGGGCTTCTTCCCAATTCTAGTCCCTGTTCATGTCATCTGATATGTTCTTCAAAACAAAAGTCACAAAATATGTGCTCCTAAAGTCAATGGGTGCTTCAGTTGAAAGATGGTCACCTTTACTCCTGACAAAAGATTGTACTTCCTTAAGGAGACTGTTCCCTCTTTTCTCCCCCAACTCTAATTCACTACCCCCAGCTCTAATTCAGGACTAACACTGATACAAAGGAGAAAGATGAATCCTACCAATATCACACTATCCCATAATGATTTGCATTTGAATAAACAGATACACCTAAGTGAACTTTGAAGAACAAAAATATGTGAACCACTGAAGTCAGAAAGACTAAAATATAATGATTACAAATGGGAGTAGGAAGAGGGTGTCATCCAGATGAACACAGGTTAGTCATGAGTTTCATATACATCAGAAGTATTTCTTTTTACTGCTCTGGCCCACCAAGGTGAAAAAGTGATTCACCTGTTCCGCCAAGGTGCATTGTGTCTGTCCTCCATAATCCACTGGCAATCTTAATTGATGTAGCATTGCCTGTCTCAATCACAACCTCAGTTCCGGATTCTCTGCTGTAGGAGGATAAGAAAAAGAATCTACAGGTGTTACACTGAAGAACTGCATTAATTTATCTCTCCAAACTGTCCTCAAATCAATCCAGGGGTTTATTAATCTTGCAGGCCTAAATATTGCTCACTGGAATGATGACATTTCATGATGAAGTTCTACTCATCAAATAGGATGGAAAAGTTTAAAAAGCAGCTGGAGTATGCTGCCACAGAGATTAAATTCAGAATTTGCAATGAATACCTACAGCTTGTTTCTGCAGCATTCATGTCTTTTTCCAGCCATGCATGGATTTTTAAGGGCATCTTTCCACTGCTCATTTTCACTGTGCATAATAGAGAGGAGAAATCTATTCTCAATCCTAGGACTGAACCAATCAGCCCAACAACTTGCCCTGAGAACATTCAGGAATGGGCATGTTACCTTTTTGGACCAATCAAAGTGGACACTGAGGTTTTTTTAGAGAAAGGTTGGAAAAGAGATCTTCATTCTTCTCCACCTAATTTGATCTTAGAATGATTCAGCCCCAGACTGTTCTGACAGCTCTGGTATACATAAAAAAGGAAAGCTTGCCTGGGAATGGAGTTAACAGAGAAGATACAGAGTTGAGCAATGGAGGAAGAGAAGCAGCACCTTCTGACAGTTTGAGTCTCTGCTTCCAGTCTTACCTGAAGCTAGATCTGTCCTGTTCTATTCAATTGGGTGATCCAGTCAATTTCTTTCTTTTTTGGCTTAGAACAAATTGGAATGGATACTTTCATATTTGCCATCAAAAGCAAGCTAAAATACATAGTCCCTGGCAGTTGATAAATTAATTTAGATAATTTTTCTGTTCATTTTTATTTAAAGAAATACACAATAAAATAAAAAGAGGCTTCATTGCACATCTGAGAAGCTTGGCTAGAAGCATTATTTTATCGGAGGCTCCCTAACCTAAGCCCCACCTGTTTCATCCGTCTGATACATATGACCTCATAGAGTAATGGCTAAGAGCTCAGGCACTGGAGCCAGACTGGCTGGATTCAAATCCAGCTTCACTACCCACTAGCTGTGTGACACTCAGAAAACCTTTTACCTCCCTGCGCTTCTGTCTTCCCATCTGTAATGTGCATAATAAAAGATATTCCTCCTAGGGGTATTGTAAGTGTACAATGAGATAATTTGTGAAAAACCAAGAACAGTGTCTGGCATACTCTTAACATAAATGAATACAATGGCAGTCTTAAAATCTCATCCACCGGAGAATTATCATACTTCTAATAAGTGTTCTGTATAAGCCAACATGAATATATATCAACTATAGACACCAATTTTCAATTTAAAAAAAGTGTCCTTCCCTTTTTAACATCATCTCTTCTTCTGCTAGGTATACACTGTCCTTTTGCTGCACGTAGTCCCTCATCCTAAATTTACATCCATAAGAAGCACTTTGGAATTGTTTTCCTCCTTGTCCCCATCCTTCTGGAAACAAGTTAAACTTAGGTATCTGCAAACTGATTCACATGAATGTGAAATTAGTTGGTTATAATTAATGCATTGACATTGCTTAGCATCCGTGTGAGTGTGTGTGTGTGTTCCTTTTAAATAAATGAAGAACATGCCATAACACAGAGAACTAGGTCAAGAATAGTAGATTCGGAGGGACCATAAATTGGCTAGTAGAGCAGGTGTTACATGGGAGAAAAAAAAATGAACACAAAGAGACAACAAGAAACACTGGGGCCATCTCAAGGGTGGAGAGTGGGAGGAGGGAGAGGAGCAGATAAAATAGCTATTGGGTATTACGCTTAGTACCCAGGTGCTGAAACAATTTAACCCCCATGACACAAGTTTACCTGTATAACAAGCCTGCTCATGTACCCCTGAAATTAAAAGTTAAAAAAAAAATTAAAAAGAAACAGAACTTAAAAAAAGATAAATAATACCAAAACATAATAAATAATTCTGCTACCATATTTAACTCTTTAACAGGTCAATTGGGTATAAGATCCCAAAAGAGAAGTTTCTAGTTAAGGGGCTTATTTTGCATAGCCCTTCATTAATTATTATATAAGACAAATACCTAACTCAAACTTGTATGATGGATACTCATGTGACACACACTGATAGAGGGAGAAGACACAAAAATTAATAATACATGAGTCTAATCATAAAGTTGTTCCCAGTCCAGTGGGAGAGACAAAATCAAAATAATTTAAAAGCAATGCAATAGTTTATTGCAATAAATATAAATTTGACTCATACCCAATATCTGTATTAGATGCTGTTCATACAAAGATGAATTTTCACTTAAGTCCTGTCCTTGAAGAACTGACAGCTATTCTCTGTGACATATATAATATGGGAAAGCTAAATGTAGTAGACTATTAAAGCAAGAAGTTTCAGAAAGAAGCAGTTAACGATATCTCTGAGCTTTGACAAACCTGACAAAAACAAGCAATGGGGAAAAGATTCCTTGTTTAATAAATGGTGTTGGGAAAACTGGCTAGCCATGTGCAGAAAGCAGAAACTTGATCCCTTCCTGACACCTTACACTAAAATTAACTCCAGATGGATTAAAGACTTAAACATAAGACCTAACACCATAAAAACCCTAGAAGAAAATCTAGGCAAAACCATTCAGGACATAGGCATAGGCAAGGACTTCATGATTAAAACACCAAAAGCTTTGGCAACAAAAGTCAAAATAGACAAATGGGACCTAATCAAATGCCACAGCTTCTGCAAAGCAAAAGAAACAGTTGTTATAGTGAATCAGCAACCAACAGAATGGGAAAAAATTTTTGCGATCTACCCATCTGACAAAGGGCCAATATCCAGAATCTACAAAGAACTAAAACAGATTTACAAGAAAAAAACAAGCCCATTCAAAAGTAGGATATGAACAGACACTTTACAAAAGAAGACATATATGAGGCCAATAAACATATGAAACAATGGTCATCATCACTGGTCATTAGAGAAATGCAAATCAAAACTACACTGAGATACCATCTCACGCCAGTTAGAATGGCGATCGTTAAAAAATCTGGAGACAACAGATGCTGGAGAGGATGTGGAGAAATAGGAACACTTTTACAGGTGGGAGTGTAAATTAGTTTAACCATTGTGGAAGACAGTGTGGCGATTCCTCAAGGATCTAGAAATAGAAATTTCATTTGACCCAGTAATCCCATTACTGGGTATATATCCAAAGGATTATAAATTGTTCTATTATAAGGACACATGCACACGAATGTTCATTGCAGCACTGTTTACAATAGCAAAGACTTGGAACCAACCCAAATGCCCATCAATGATAGACTGGACAGGGAAGATGTGGCACATATACGCCATGAAACACTATGCAGCCATAAAAAAGGATGAGTTCGTGTCCTTTGTAGGGACATGGATGAACCTGAAAACCATCATTCTTAGCAAACTGACACAAGAACACAAAATCAACCACCACATGTTCCCACTCATAGGTGGGTGTTGAACAATGAGAACACATGGACTCAGGGAGGGGAGCATAACACAATGGGGTCCATCGGGGGGAAATAGGGGTTGGCCAGCAGGGGTGGGGAGTTGGGGAGAGATAGCATGGGGAGAAATGCCAGATATAGGTGATAAGGAGGAAGGCAGCAAATCACACTACCCTGTGTGTACCTATGCAACAATCTTGCAAGTTCTTCACATGTACCCCAAAACCTAAAATGCAATTTAAAAAAAAGAAAAAAATGGTGCTGGAAATTTTGGACAGCCATATTTGAAAAACTAAGAAACTTAATTTACCATATCTATTTGTGTTTTTATATCACAAACAAAAATTAACTAAAAGTGGATCATAAACCTAAATGTAAAATCTAAAACTTTAAAACTTAGAGAAAAAAATTTAAGAGAAAATCTTTGTAACTCTGGATAAAGCAAATGTTTCTTAGGTACAACACCAAAAACATCAAGAAAAATTCTGAAATTAGACTTTATCGAAATTTTAAAATGTTGGCTTTTTGATGAACACACCATTAAAAGATTAAAAAATTAAGGCAATGACTCCAAAGAATTATTTGCAAAGCACATATCTGATAAAGAACTTGTATCCAGAATATGTATAGAATTCTGAATGTCTATAAAAGAAAATATTCCAATATAAAGTAGTCAAAAGATGGACACTTCATCAAAGAAAATTATGTGGATGGTAAACACTCACATGGAAAGATTCTCAACATCATTCATCATGAGAGAAACGCAAATTAAAACTACAATGAGATACCAGTACACACCTGTTAGAATTCTAAAATTTTAAAGACTGATAATATCAAGTATGATGAAGTAGAGCAACTGAAACTTTCAACTACTACCATTGGGAATGTAAAATGGTACACTCACTTTGAAAATGGTTTATAGGTTTTTTTTAAAAAAATATTAGACACACCTACCAGCCATTGTACTTCATATTCACAAAATAAACATAAAAATCTGTTAACAAAAATACTTGTATTTGGTTGTTTACTGAAATCTTAAGAGCCAAAAACTTAGAAGAATCTAAATATCCATCAACTAGTCAATTGATAAATTATATTTTATTCATATAAGGAATATCACCACTTAGCGATAAAAATGAACTATCAAAACATGCAACACAGCTGAATCTCAAGTGAAATAAGCTAGATACAAAAGACTGTTGCTGAATGATTTCTCTAAGACATTTTAGACAAAAACAATTATAGCAACAGAAAGAAGATCAGTGGTATCTGGGGACCAGGAGGTATAGGATAGGAATTGGTTACAAAGGCATATATTAGAACTTTTTGGAGTGATAAAAGTGTATGTCATGATTATGATGATGATTATACTACTGCATACATTTGTAAAACTCATCGAATTATACACACAGTTGATTAATTTTATCATACGTAAATGATACATGTGACAAAGCCGACCAAAAGGAAACAAAATTGGCAAGTATCTTGAGTTGACCAGGTATGTGCTTCCTTGAATTCTTTCTCACAAATTTACCATCATTAATTCTCCTTTTTCCCTACTTTTCTCAGACTCAGAGGATAAGGTGTCTTTATTTTAAAGATCCAACTATCTTGACTGAAATATATTTTTTCCACTCTTCATCTCCTTCTAATATACTCTCCATTTTCTACACTCTTGGATTTTTTTTGTGTGTGGAGTTGGAGTCTGTCTGTGGCCCAGGCTGGAGTGCAATGGTGCGATCTCAGCTCACTGCAACCTCCACCTCCTGGATTCAAGTGATTCTCCTGCCTCAGCCTCCCCAGTAGCTGACTACAGTAGCGGACTACAGCCAAGCGCTACCATGCCTGGTTAATTTTTTATTTTTATTTAGTAGAGACGGAGTTTCACCATGTTGATCACACTGGTCTCCAACTCCTGACCTCGTGATCTGCCCTCCTTGGCCTCTCAAAACGCTGGGATTACAGGTGTGAGTCTCTGCGCCCAGCCACCCTTGGACCTTTACTGGCTCCTTCTTTTAACTTTTAAACATCCTCAAGAGAAAAAGAAACATCCATTGACCAGAGTTTCAGCTGTTTTTCTCCTTCCCTTCTCAGCCAATCCTTGTATAATAGATTATTCTCTGTGCCTGAGTTCATGCTATTTTCTTGCTCAGAATTTTTTCTTATCTCTTCACTTTGCCCCATCTGCTTTCATCTGATTAACACATAAACATTCTATGTTATCAGTTCCTCTGACAATTATTCCATTCTATCTTTTTTAACTTTGAGCCCAAATCCTCCTTTTTATGTTCTCCTATTTTCTTATCCCACACTGTTTTGAAATCAACTCATTTTGAGACTGTCTTGAGGGTATGGACTTCACACCACAACACATCGTACATCTAGAACACGGTAAATTATTTTGTTATGTGACTAATATAACTTTATAATTTATAAAACAAAAATAAATTAGAATATTTTAAATGCTGATTGTGAGCCCTTTATAGAAATTTAAACTACCTTCGGGATAAACTTTTTTTAAAAACTCCAAAGATGGTTATATACTTTAGAAATACCAATCTCTAGGGTAGTTTCCGATATATATCGTATTTAAAGGGATATTCAGCTTTTAAAAGTTATGTTATACAGATTAACTACTTCCTCTAGAACTCTGGATAGACATGGCTTTCACTGTGTTCATCACATCTTGTAGTACTCAACGCACTTCAAAATGCTTTCGTATACATTTTATCAATGGTTCTGTTCAGCAACACTGTAGCAAAGCTAAGGCAGGTTGTACCATGTTATGTTGTAGTTGCCTCAAGAAAGAGTGAAATTCCTGTCGCTGGAGGTATTGAAGTTGAGGCTGGGTGACAGACTATCCCCACTGGGCCACTCTCCATCTCCATCTTCAAGAAAATATTAACACAAACCAGTGTCTACTTTGCTGTTGACAATGACCTTTTAGGAGAAGTTATTTTTTACATAGGTCACATGTAAACATAAAACTTAAAGCTTTCATTTTTTTTCTTTAAAATCAGAGAACTATAGTTTTATACAAAGAAGTCAGATTTCACCAGGCATGCTCAAAGAAATTATTCCTTCATAATTCATGGTTTTCTTCAGTAATTTTCAAAGATGTGGCTCAGTTGTGTTTTCACATAGCCCTTCTCCAATCTTCAATGACTTGCTGTTTAAATAGGCATGGATTAAAATACAGCAGCTGCTGAATGTGTGAACTGCCAATAAACTTTACAACCAAACACGGCTGAAATTAGATGTCCAAGGCGACAAAGGGCCAACAAGTACTACTCTGTGTTAGACATGCTATTATTTCTAGTTTATATTGTTGACACAGGCATGAATCAATGCAGAAGTTAACAACAGAAAACACCGGTGAGTATCTTCTGAACAATAGATGTCACTCTTCCTCCTGAAAATGGACCATATTTGCTTTGGAAGAACTAAAGAGTTTAGTTTTGCCACTCACAGTTTGTAGATACTGTCTTCATAAGTCAAGTCTTTTATTAGCATGAATAGAAATAGTGTCTCCCTTGTCACTTATAGACAATAATCATCCACTTTACAAATTGCCGATTGAAAAGATCATGGCCATTAACATTTGTTGAGCAACCCCTGGGTACAATGGGCTGAGAAGAAGAGAAAGGAGAAATGAATGATAAAGTGAAGGGCAGGTTCCAGAGAGTTTTTAAGCTGCCTATCAAGACAAGCAAATGGTATTAGACGTACTATGTGTGCTAGGAAGGCAAATTATCCAAGCGACTACTGATTTAGCATTAACCAAGTCACTGGCATAGTTTTAAAGATAGTTTTAAAAGGCACAGATTTAGTAACCCCCTCAAAGAATTCATGCTCTCAGCTATACAGATGGAACACAAATATGTAAAAAGTAACCAACAATATCATTCAATAAATTAAGCTCAAATGGATAATGAAAACCCTCACGGCTATGAATCTGGATAGCTATATAATGAAGTATATGTGACTTCTCAGAAGAAATCTATTTTTAAATGGTTCTTTAAAAATGGGAAGTATTTGTAGCATAGAGGAGAGAGAAGGAGGCTGTACAGAGTCTATGAGCCCAGAACTTCTATTCATGAGAGCTGTGCCAAAGAGAATGGAGAAGTTGTTGCAGCATGAGAGGCAACCACCAGAAGATAGTTTGGGGCATGACTGTAGAAACTCTTAAAAAACAATAAGTACATTTCTCTAGTCGTTTAAGAAAAAATTGTAATGAGTGAGAACATATTTTTTAATTTTCCTTTCTGTGCTGGCATAATTTGTTTTCCTATGGTTTTTAATAACTTTCCCCAGAAACACTGACTTATTCCAACAAACCGACATATATTGGGTGCATCAGTTCATTCTCATGCTGAGATGAAGACAAACCTGAGGTTGGGTAATTTATAAAGAAAAGAGGTTCAAGCTGCTCATGATTCTGCAGGCTGCACAGAAAGCATAGCAGCTTCTGCTTCTGGGGAGCCCTCAGGGAGCTTTCAGTCATGGCAGAAGGCAAAGAAGGAGCCAGCCTTTCACATGGCCAGAGCAGGAGGGAGAGAGAAGGGAGGGAGGTGCCACGCGCTTTTAAACAACCAGATCTCCTCAGAACTCCATCATGAGAACACCACCAAAGGGATGATGCTAAACCATTTATAAAGGATCCATCCCCATTATCCAATCACCTTCCACCTGGCCTCACTTCCGACATTGGGGATTACAGCTGAACACAAGATTTGGGTGGAGGGACATAGATCGAGTCACATCATTGGATTACGACTCTATGAAAGGCACTGGCTGCAACTTTATCAAGAGCTCACTCTGAGTAAATAGAGACCTAGAGAACAAATAACTCTAATTTAGGGCTGCGCATACTTACCTGTGTAACACAAGTTTCAGGTAAGATGGAGTTCAGCAAAAGAAGAATTTGCAGCTGAGTAAAGACATCAGCACACATATATCCTAAAATTTCTGCCATAGTGCCAGAGATGCACCATAGTGGCATTGCCACTTGGATTTGAGGCCCATTTGCACCATCAAAGACAGCTGTTGAAACGCAAGAGGTTATGTAATTTCAGGCTCTATGACCAAACTTTAGGAAATATTTCAGGTGAAGACCATCTCCAGGATATCCCACCTTTTTCCTCATCTTGTAACTGCCACTCTGCCTGCCTAGACTGACTGTATTATAGCACCAGAAACCTTTTACTCACTGCAAACAGAAGGTTGCAGCTATTTGAGGAAACCCATGGGGCCTCGCCCTGATGTGTCAAAAAGGGTCTTCCTTTTCTTTAAAAATACTGATCTGGTGTAGAACTATCAGAATTGACAAAATAATTTCTTTTATTCTAGTTATGATTTGCATAAGAAACTTGTTTTTTGCCATTAGTGTTCTAAAAATGATGGTTCAATGCCTGTCACATATAATAGCAGCTGAGAATATCTGAAATATGAAAATGTGTAGTACTCTTTGGTTAAACACGTTCTCATAAAAAGTCAAATTTTTGCTGCACATAAGCTTAGCTATAGTTTGGACAAATATTATGCTCCCTTTTTTTTTTTTTTTTTTAAACACAAAGGAAAGGGGATCAAAGGCATGGCTTGCCAAGATGGCATCTAGTAAGTCCAAAACCTATGTTCTTTCCAAATCACAACACTAAAAACCTCATAAAATGGCACTTTGAAATATGCATTGTCACAATTATGAAAGGTTAAAAATCTAGAAATGAACCCAAGTAGACATAAAAATTTAGAGTATGATCAAGGAGGCATTTCATACCAGTGGAAAGGGGATGGATGATTTTATATGTGATTCTGAACACTGTTAATCATCTGAAAAACAAGTCTCTTTCTCACATCAAAATAAATTCCAGATGGACCAATAATTTAAATGTAAAAAGAGAAATCCTGAAAGAACAAAATATAGGCAGTTATTTCTATACCTCTGATATGAAGATGATTTACTAAATATTACAACAAAATATAAGTCAGAAGCAAGTAACATATTTGATTACATGAAATACAAGAATTTCCTTCAGACAAATTACTATATACAGAATTAATACGAACAACACACATGAGAAACATATTCATGGTATGCCACAAAGCATTATTGTTAATATATAAACATTTCTTAAATATCAATAAAAGGTGAACACTCAAAGATTGATGAAAAATATCTTAAATAGCAAATTCACAAAAGCAAGAAAAAGAAATAACCGATAAGCATATGAAGAATGCAATCTTACTGTCATAGGGATTAAGGTACAAGTTAGTATATGTCCAAATCCAGGCTTAACTACAAGCTAAAAGCTTTAAACAAGGGTAAATTACTTGGTTTAACATTTTGAACTATGAAAAAGTCTCTGTTCCTCATTTCCCTTGCCTTTGATATGATAGCATTAAAAGGAATTATGTCAGACTATTTCATAGTATTATTGTGAGGATTAAATTATGTAATTCATTTTAAATGCTTGAAAAAAGTTTTTGGTATATAGTAAGTGAAGAATTTTTAGGTAAACAATGATAATTCATCTTTCACTTCTTATATTGCCAAAAACTTGTACACATCATAATACTTCTAATAAGCCTTGAGGAATTAGACTCTGATATACACAGCTAAATGAGTATAAACTGATGCAGTCTTTCAAAAGGACAAAACGTATCAAGCTATATATATATATATATAAAGTTCTGAGCAAATAACTTATCAAATGTGTTATTTTTATTAGAGAAAAATTAACTTAATCAACAATCTGAAGATGGTTAAATTATATTTTTTAAAAGTATGTGTCTGTATTACATACATGTGCGTGATATATATGTATATAAAGTATATTTAGTGCTATCTATATATTTGTACATATACTGTTTTATGTGGAAAATAAGGTGTAAAATATGATCAGATTTCAAGCAGATAATATATATGATGTACACACAGGTTATTACTGAACACAGGCATTGCAGATGATTTGAAATTTTCTTTCTTAACTATAGTCTCCAAAGTTTTATAGTGATTATTTTCATAATAAGAACAACAATAAGAAAAGTATGGTGTTACTGTTGTTTTCCTTAAAACGACAAAGATGGAGTGGGTACTAGAGAAATATTCCAGAAAGCATTTAAGAGGAGTTGATTTTAGATATCCACATAGTTCAGATTCTAACATGGTAAATGGGGACATTATCTTTAGGATTGCAACTCATTTAACTAAGCAGTGCAGACCCAAATCTCGCTAATGCATGTATAACAAAATAGACTGAATGTTTCTTAAAACCAAGGCAAAGGCTGTTCATGTACTAGGCTAACTCAAAAGCTAACTTGTTGACTTCCCATTGACATCATATAAACCTTGGGAAATCAATCATCTAAATTGATATAATTAAGTAATTCACATGGATAATAGAAACATTGCATTTTGTTGTCTAAAATATATTTATTGGGCATCTATTCCATGTCAGTCCTGTACTGTACCCAGGGAAAACTGCAGAAAGGAATAAAGATTCTGACCCTGCTCTAGAAAATTGCTCATTCAGGTTGGGTAGAGCGGCCTTTAACAAACACTCGCTGTTAGGTGGGAGAGGAAGTGCGACATGCCGCTACTCAACAGATATTTACCATGTGCCTACTATGTGTAAGGTGCTGCTGCACATGCTGAGGATACTGCCATGAATGCTGCTGTTCAATATCCCTTCCCTAACAGAGCTTACATGCTAGAGAAGACAAAAATCACACAAGTAAAATACAAGGTATGTGAAATAGTGGTAAGTCTTCACGAAAAAAAAAAAGTAGGAAAGTGGGTGATGAGTGATGAGTAACTGGAATTAGATAAAGAGTAATGGAAACCTGACGGAGAAGGTAACATTTGATGAAGACCTACCGGAATGAAGAGCGTGAGCCATATGATACTGAGAGGAGAATTATTCTGGAAGAGGGAAAGGAAGGGGAAGGAGAGATAAGCAGAAGAGAGGGCCCAGCATGACAAGTCTAACACTTTCCAGGAACAGTAAGTAGTCCACATGGTTGGAGACAGGGAGAAAGGAGAGAATATAGCAGGTGATGGTGTCAAAGAAGTTAACAGTAATTCAGATCCTATGTCATCTGGCTTACCAATGTAACGGTCTTTGTGTTTTACTCTGAGTTCATGGCAGTGCTTTGAGCATAGGAATCACATGATATCTATGTTATAATAGGATCACTCCGGTAGTTTCACTGAGAATAGATTGAAGGAGTACAAATACATAATTAGGGACACCACCTATATTTTACTCATGCAGTTGATGATGCAGGTAGCTTGGAATGGGTCAGTGGCAAGGGATGAGGTGAGAGGTTGCTGGGTTCTGGATAAAATTTGAAAGCAGAGTCAATATAATTTGCTGATGAATTGAAAATAGGGTATTAGGGGATGAGAGAAGTTAAAAGTGATTTTTAAAAAAATATGAGCAAGAGAAGAATGAAATGACCATTAAAAAATAAAAAACTACAGGAGAAGCTGCTTTTGAGAAGGAAAGACAAAAAGTTCAGAATATAAAGTTCAAGATGCCAAACAGACATCTAATGGGAGATGTCACAGAGACAGAGGTATAGAAGGAATTTGGGGAAGGAATTAGGGCTAGGATATAGACATGAGCATCATCAGCATTTAGATGGTCATTTAAATGACCAGCATTTAAGGTCACTGGACAAGGCAATGACTATCTTAAAGAGGGGCTATCAATAGAGATGAGAAGAGGTTCAAGACTGAGCCCGAGGACTCCAATGTTAAGAGACTGGGAATATGAGAAGGAATCACACCAAAGGAGAATGAGGAGGAGAAGTTCTTAAGCTTGAAAAAAAAACAGTAAAATATCCTGGAAACCGAAACAATAAAATGTTCTAAGGAGGCACAATGGGTCAAGGGTCAAATGCTGTTGGTAGGTCAAGTAGAGGCAGGATTGAGGAATGACCGCTAGATTCAGAAACGTGGAAGTTTTAAGTGACCAGGACAGAAACAATTTTAGAGAAGTGGGAGTAGTATGTTCATGAAAGAAAGCCAAGAGTTAGATGTAACACTTCCAAGAGTTTTGCAGTTTGAAAAATAGAAAAAGAAAAGGAGAAAAACGGAACAGATGAAGAAAGAAGCAAAATCCAGGTGGTATCCGGATTTTTATTTTTAATGTGAGATAAGTAACAATGATCTGTTTCTTCGTAGGAAAAATTCAGAGCACAGAAAAAAATCGATGATGCAAGAAAGGGGAGAATATTTGGAGCAAAGGAGGACTCAGTACACAGGTAGAGGGTGTCTTGGTGTGTGTTCTTAGGAAAACAAAGGCTTATGTCTTAACATTTTATCAGGAGGGTGAAATCCCACCCAAGGAAGCAGAGGGGAAGATAAAGGTAGTGTTGTCCACAAAACAAACAAACAAACAAATAGAGAATATGCTGGATCTGACCATAGCTTTGTGACAAATGGCTTGCTTAATCTTGCAAGACATCAGAGATATTGTATCAGAGAAGTCAGTAAATCCTCAAAGAATCCATATAAGGGGGAGAAAGGAAGAATAAACTGTTCAACTGTTCATGCCTCCCATCTGTCAAAGTTGCCTCAATGAGGGCAGATGAGGGGTGGGAGATCAGAGGTGTGCATCCCTAGCAAGGGGTAAGGAAGGTGCCATTGAGTTATGCTTACGAATGACTGGAGACTTAAAGCAGTTCCCAGAGTACGTGCCTTGTATGGCGGCAGCAGTAGTAAGAACTTAGCTTTTTATTGGTGTTAACTATAGTTGTTGCTCCAGGTAGAGAAAAAGGAAAGTACACTTACCTGTGGTGATAGTATACTGTAAATAGTACAATAGATTCAAGCCTTTGGTTGGAAGATGAACTAAGAGAGATGGCAAGTTATCTGGGCATAGATGGGGATAGGTGGATAATAGTGGGACTTGCAAAAATGCGCTTTTGTTTGTCTCCATCGATAAAATTATCTGAGAATAAGAAGAGGTGACATGGAGGTTTTAGAGGCTTGTGAAGAGGGAACTTTAAAATAAACACATAGGAGCACTAGGGTACTTTTCTAGGGAGTGTGCCACTGCTTCCTGGGGAAGGGATCTTGAAACTGAGACCTTAAGAATAAGCTGTAGTTATTCTAATGAACAGAGGATTTACCTTCTGAAAAAGGGAATACAGTATGTGCTAAGACCTGAAGACTGGGGAAGGCACACCACATTTGAATCTCGATATTGCCGAGTCCCATGAATGATGACAAGACTAGGTTGAGATTGTAGAAATAGATGGGTGGAAGATTTGCGCTTCAGGTCTTATATTTCCAGAAATTTTACAGATAGTAGCTATGCCAGAAAATACAGGTTAAAAATATACTAAATCAACAAAAATATATTAAATTTAAAAATAGCTTATTAATTACTTTTGATTAAGCAGGAGTTTGGTCCTTTTTGATGACATGGATAATAAAAATATCTGGTGAATTAGAGTTACTGAAGTACAAGTCAAGAGGAAAAATTTCTGTCTACTTGGAAATTTCAGATACACTGGAAATTACTGATGTCCCTAATGAAAGTCACAATTAGGTTCATGAACAAAAAAGCATGAGTGCAATTCACAAATATGAAAGGTATTCATCATTTCACAGATAATAGACTATATTATCTTCAGCTTCTCTGTAATATAGTTTTATGGCTATTACATCAGAGAGGAATTTAATGATGTACTTATAATATTTAGTGTCTTTAGAAGCATACTAAGACCATACTCAGAACTGCACAAACACACATCTATGGAAAAACATATATATTCATAACTTTGCAAAGAAGCTAGATAAAATGTGAAAAGGAAGAACATAAAAATAAAACCCATTACTATCTTGGGAATAGGAGTTCGTTCTCTCTACTTAGGCATCTCTCTGAAAACAAGAGTATGCATTAGCATCAATTCAGATAGTAATGTTTCGATACTTACATCTCTAGGAGGTTTTTATTCTTCTCATCAATACTCAAAATATACTTGGACATAATGCCATCTAAAACTATAGAGAATTAAGGGCAAATTTGACAGAGTAATCATTCTCTATTGAAAAAAGGTAACATGGGATATATTCAAATTTTAGTTTTTCATACAAACTTGCTAATATTTCCATATTTATCTCACATGTCCTAAAATATATCTGAGGACAACTCTATTTCATTCTTCAATGGACTATCAGTGTGTCTACTATATTTTTAGAGTTATGTTCAAAGCTATGGAGAATACAAAAAGTGCATAATACTCACCCTTGAGGAGATTCTCAGAAAATGCTTGTGAGAACTTCAGCTTTCCCTTCATCCTCCCCATTCAAATAAAGTAATTGTCTAGGCTTCTCAAACTGGAAGGGGAGATCTGGCAGAGTGTTCCCATCATAAGCCTTTAAGATACAATGGAAAATTTAAGTCACCACATGCATGGCATGCTGTGCTCCGTGAACAGGCTGAAGTGGCAGTGGTGTGCCTCCATTAATTGTTCCCACGGAACTGAGCACATGTCTAGCCAGGGTCTTTTACTATTTTCCAGATAATGAGTACTCTAAAGGCTTCAGCTGGAGCAGCCCGTGCTCATTCTAGTACTTGGCAGCCAGTGTTCTTTCCCTTCTTCCTTCCCTCTATTCTCCACAGACATTCTCCCCCTTTCCTCCCTCCCTTTCTTTTTGGTCTAAATTTGATGAAGGCCTGGTTTTTACTTCCTGAAAGTTTAAGTGGTTGAATTAAATCACAACTTACTTTGTTCAGTCACCTAGGGAGCTCTTTAGGAATTGGGGAAACATTTTATTTACGACTCAGCTTTCCACCTGTGCTGACATGGCATGGAATTTACAGCTATTATTGAAAGCGTTATAACCAGCACCTCAGAAATTCCACATTCTCTTGAGCTGCATTATTATGGAACATTTGTCAGGCAGCCAATTGCTGTGTCAGCCCCTAATTGATTTATATTAGCATCTGTAGGAATGAAGTGGGGTGAGGGACGAGGTGAGCCTGGACCCTCTTTAGACTACCAAATTGCCCAGTTACCTGTGGACATGAGAGATTTGCAAAAGAATTGAACATAGACATCATATTTTTCTTATTTTTATGCAATGTGTTTAAAATTATACATGTTAATAAAGCCAATGTAAACTTTTATTACTTTGTGAAAAGTCCAGTGAGCTTAGCTTCTCCCTACCATTATCACTTAACTATAAAGAACACCTGGCTCTAAAAGGTGGGCTTCATTTTTCCCTTGAGGGGAGCATTAAAAAAAAAAAACCATCAAAATTTTTTCTTCTCACAACCTTTATTTACAAAAAAAAAAGTAGTTAGCTTTAATAGCTCTTTTTTACATTTAGGCCTCACTCCTCCTACATTAGAAACATACATTACTTATTCAGAAACAACTGGTCTGAGATTAAGTCCAAGCTGAGGAGCCTGAAGATATCGGCAAAAGGGAGTCCGTGGTGAGAATGCACGAGATGCATTCATTATAATTTTGGTTCTTGATACAAATGGTTATAGACAAGAGCTCCCAAACTCGCAGTGAAACTCCCAGAATGTTCTGGTAATCATGATTTTACCTGTTGGCATCCTTGGTGAACACCATGATCCCTGCCACTTCCTAATGTATTGTATCTGGCCTTGCCAGATGTTTGCCGGTCGGAACCACTCACTTCTGGCTTCTGGACACTGTCCCTGCTACTCTTTGGGACCACACTGAGGTAGCGGTAGGGATGAGCAGGAATATGCGCACAACATATTCAAGACGTTGTGGCATGGAAAAATACTGAGGCACTCTGTGTATGTTATTTGTGCCTGAGAATGAAACTCCTTGACCCTGAAAACAGGACAGGGAGTGGAGTGTGTGGTGTGATAAGGAACGCTAAAAACAGCCTCCTGAGGATACAGTTAATACAAGCCCTTTCAATAAATACTTGGTGGACAGATGCTGGGGCGGGCTCTTGCAGAAGAGCGACTCTCTAGCCCTGCTCAGCTGGAACTGATGGAGTACTTGGTTCTTGGCGTTCACTACAAGCTAGAAGCTCTGCAACTGGTGCCCCCGATGTGATTGCCTTGAATTTATGCGTAAAGGAGGAGACCTTATCATTTTGGGGGGAATCCCAGTAAGGGACAGTCCTGGCTTCCGTTAGGATGATGGGATGCATGTGTAAAATATCAGGGGCTAAGTCATCATGGGTCAAAAAATGACCAAAGAGCAGAAAGTGTTTTTTTTGTTTGTTTGTTTGTTTTTTTAAACAGTGTAACAGCTACGTAAAGCTATCCAGTGCACTGTAGAGCCTGGAGCTCTACACAGTTTATGCTCATAATTCAGCAGGAATGCCCTCCCTTGATTTCCTGATCAAGGAACCTTAGATTTAGAGTTATGGGAGCAGGTAAGTTGCTGCCTGAAAAGAGGATAGGAGCAAGGTCAGTTTACTTGTGTTACTATTTTGACCACCTGGGTGCTGGTATGCTCTGCATTGTATCCTCTTTATCTGCCAGTTTGTGGTGGGTCAGACCACCCATCTTCTCCACCTGAAGGGAATTCAGGAGATTTAAAGGAGAAGGAAAAACAAACTAGAACAACAGACACAGACTCCTCTCCCCACTTCATTCCCTTCTATGGGGAATAAGGAAAAGATTTTTTTTCTAGTGAAGATAAAGACTGACCGGAGCCTTTTCCTCCCCCTATAGAAAAGCTATTGCCTTCTTTTCCTCCACCCTTAATGAGACCTGCATTCATTTGCAGCGTTCACCAACAACGACTCCCATCCCCCTTGAGGAGACTGGAGGCTGCCCAAGGGACAGTTCTTAGATGAGACCCTCGGTCAGCAAACATCTATATGATCAGGTGGCTGCCTCTCCTTGACAAACTTCCCTGCTGGAGGGGTGCCTCCAGGAGGGGAGGAGAGTGGCTAATTATGATCATCTTTTGGATATGCAAGTTCTCACTTCCTACTTCCAACATCGGCTTTCCTGGCCTTGTCTTTTGTCTGTTTCCCTGGAGCGTAAGGGAAGGTTGCATGCTGCCTCCTGGGTTTTATCCCAGATAGCTCTGGCTTTCTTGCTGCCCACAGAGGCCTGGGGCAGGAGAGTTGCTATGATGCCACAGAGTACCCATTTAGTCACTGGCAGTCTAGGCAAGTTGCCCCTTTCTGGGTTTGCAGTGACGGAGGGGAGCCAAGAGGCACAGAATGGGTTCCCAGGTGGCTTCAGGCAGCTCCAGCCCGGTCCAGTCCCGAGACTCCTTCCCACCATGGTCACATGCCTTTGTAACTGCGGCCTGCTGCTTGCTCTGCTGCTGCTTTTCCTACTTCTGCCCCTCCCTGCCACCCCCTCGCATGTCTCACTTGACAAGCAATTCCTTGTCTTCCCTGGCCCCTGGGGAAAGGGCTAAGAAACAGTCCACGTGCACCCCGACCTTATTAACCTAAGGTGGGCAGAGGAGTGTGGAGCAGCCTAGAGTACAGAGCTCTGGGGGAGAAGCCCGGTAATAAGGGGCGCTCTCCCGTAGCCACATGTTAAATGCTAACTAGGCTGAGGTGGACAAGCTCTGCCAGCCGCTGTCATCTTCGGAAGATAGATGCAGCAGTAAGGAATATTTGTTTCACTCTTTTATAAAATGTTTAAAACACTGTGGCTGGGAAACTTCAAAGCAGACCCTGTGCTGCATGTCTGCTTCCCCCTCCCCCAACCCAGCCTCTCTGCTTGTGAGTAGTAAAAATAATAATAAAAGCCCAGTATATTTTCAGTATCTTACCCAACCCGGTTGGCTCTGAGCGTAGGTGGTCTGGAGGACGAGGGGAGTGCTCTTCTCCCACCTGTTACCCTCTTGCCTCCAGTCTCCGCGTTTATATACACGCACTTTCCCACCTGGTCATTTTCTGGCCTCTTGCAGCCACTTGCAGCCTTCCTTCCTTCCTCTCAGGGCAAGAGCAGCAACAGGCGGCAGCTGTTAGAGAGAGGCTGCCTGAAGAGCCCGAGGCAGGTGGGAAGAAACCGGCCACAGCCCTGCTTTCCCAGGCTCACTTCTAAAACATTCCGGCTAAAGGTTAATGCAGGAGAATGGCCAACACCAAAGGACATTTTTAAAAGTTTTTTGTTTTTGTTGTTTTCTTTTTTTATACACTTAAGCTAACTCAATGCAGGTTTCTTATCCTGGTGACCTGCAATCACATTCTAATGACTGTCTAAGGCCAGAAAATATGGTAAAAAAAACACTTAAAATATCCATCCCTTCCATGCCTTAGTTTAACAGATAGGCTTCATTTTTGCCATTTTTGTATTGTATGTACCATTTACCTGTCTCATAACCTCTCTAAACATATTCAAAACATTAAAGATTTAATAGCTTTTCTTATTATAAAGGAGCACCAATGTTGCATTCAGTTAATCAAGATATAACCTGCTACTCTTTTCCTACAGTTAGGCAAAGAACAATGTCATACTCTCTTAGCTTGTGATCTTGACTGGCAAGTAGCAATGGCTGACTTTATTGGTAATATTAGTTTCCATTTATCAGCCTCTAAGCTTCTAAACTTTTTACAAACTGTCCATGTTAGATTTGTATCTACTGTTGTCTCTGAGTCCTTGCTTCACGCCATTACTGTCTTTACAGAGGTTCAGAAAACACAAGTGAGACAGCTACGGTGTGGCATGATGCCATGCAAAATTGGCAGCACAAAATCCAGGAGCATTTCAAAACAACGCAACAGGCAGAGTTAGGTGCCCTAATATCGGCCTTACAAATTTTCCTCACCAAGACATAAATATAGTTAGTGATTCTGCTTAGGTGCTGTATAGCATTACTCATTTAAACCTTGCACATGTGAAAGGCATTGCTAATGAATCTCTACTAGCTTTGTTTCTTACAGTGCAAGAGCTCCTCTGGACGGTCATCACCCTCTTTACGTCACACATATTCACTCTCATTCTAGGTTACCTGGTCCTTTATCAGAAGGGAATGCTCCAGCTGATGCTCTGCTATAACCACAAATGTGGTTTGCAGATTTTCCTGTTTTTTTTGCAAGTTCAAGCTGATCATGCTTTCATGAGAATGCTCACAGTCTTTAAAAACAGTTTTATTTAACACTTGCTCAAGCTGGTATGATTATTCAAACTTGTCCTGATTGCCAACGGCATTCTCTCTCTCCTTCTTCCTTAGGGCTTGGTGCCAATCCATGAGATCTGGTGCCTAATGCTATCTGGCAAACCGATTTTACTTAGTATCCACCCTTTGGGTTTTTAAAATTTCTACGTTACGTGGACACTTATACAGGTTTAATACATGATACACCCTGGACCAGAGAAAAAACTAAAAATGCAATTGCTCATTTGTTTGAATCTATTATGACTTTAGGCCTTTCACAAACTATAAAAACTGATGATGGACCTTAATATCTTACTGCTCGATTTACATATGCATTGCAACTTTAACAGCTGCAACACAGGACTGGCATCCCCTATAACTCAACCGGTTAGCCCATTATTGAATAAACTCATCAAAAATTAAAGTATATCTTCATAAACAAAAAAGGGGGAATATGGGGCTCTCTCCTCGAGAACAGGACCTGTTGTTGGAGAATCAACCAGCAATGACAGTGATGACTCAGAAGGCACCTAGCATTACCTGAGGACAGCTAAAGAAATTGGATCAAAAAGCAACTACCCAGCTTGCCGCAGTGGAAGCCCGTGCAATTTCAGAGAACCAGTTTCTTATGTATCTGACGGTAACTGGGGAAACTTCTGAGAAAGTAAGACAGGCATGGATGTTAGGGTGGCTGGTAATTCTTGTCCTTTGCCAGTGGGATCAGCTCAAGAACATGTTTATTGGAGTCATGTTCTAAATCCCCCTGTTATTAATGTTATTATGTGGTGGGATGCTGACCTGCCTTTGTCATCTAATGATACTTGTTGGACAGGAGGACGATGGATGCCCCCGTTTTACCTGTAGCTGAAAATTTGAGATGGATTAAACTTAATGACTCCTTGGCTTTATTGTCTAGTAATCCCCCTCTTTGATTTTTCACAGTAGCACACGAGAAGTGTGTTACTCTCATTCCTCAGGAGTATCTCTACTATCGGCCCAAAAGGGATGCTAAGCTTGCAAATTTGACCTTTATTTCTGCTGTTACTACTAATCTTACTGAGGCCTCTAATGAAGCTACACAAGTGCCTGATCTACCTGTATGCTGTCTGAGTACGGACTGGCGATATAAATTAGAGGCCATCCAGTGGTCTCCATGCAGACAACCTGCACTGCATCGAGGGCCTCTTTTTGATAATGGCACCTTACTTGATGTAGGCCCCCATGGTAATCTTATGTCTGCAAATCAGACTATTGGATTTGGGAGTCCCTCCAATAGTTTTATCACCTGGTCAGAGTATGGGCTTTCAGAACCAGTATTACAACTAAAAGGGAAGCAAGCTTTAAGACCTGCTCATATCCACATTTGCAGACTAGGTCTTCCTTTTTTGAAAAGGTTCTTTCACACGATGAGTACATTACTAGTGGTGGCAACTATACCCTCTTTTTGCACAATAATGTTACTGATACAGTCCTGATTCGTACTATGCACCCTATATACTTTTGTTGCAGCAATGTGTTCCTAACACAGAGCAGAATCAATCCTTTTATAGTATTCAAGTCTCTTCTAGTAGCTGGTATGCTACATGCTTGTCTCATCAAAATGTTACACAGTTAAATATAACCTATGTCATGATCTTAATATGGTGTGCAGAATTGTGGCTGCCTGTAAATTTAACCTGGAACTGGGAAGGAGATTCCCCTTGCAGTTATTTAGAAAAGCACATCTGCAAGGGGCTTATCACAACCATTTGTCTTCTCACATTTCCACTCTTGAGTGTGAATTAAAGAAATAACTTGAAGAATGGTCACGGCAATTACAAACAAGTACCCTTCAGCAATTACAAGAATGCTTTCAATGGTTAAACCCAAATGCTTTGTTGTCTGGGTTAAACATACGCATTTGGGTGATGGCTGCTATACTAATGCTTTTTTGTACCTGTTTGCTAGGCATCTGCAGATGACCCTGTGCTGCCACCCAAAGCATCTACAACCAGGGAAGAACAATAGAAGCTTACCTTGCATTGGATGACCAGCATGCTCTAAGAATTAAAGAAGGGGGAGATGTAGGGGGTGCATGGCAACATATTCAAGCTCATGTACATTGCATTTGAGGTTGGGATATGGAAAATTACTGATGCACTCTGTATGTTATTCGTGCCTGGGAATGAAACTCCTTGACCCTGAAAACAGGAAGAGTATATGGTGTGATAAGGAACGCTGAAAACAGCCTCCTGAGGATGCAGTTTGTGTGTGTACAAGGTCACAGGTGCCTCAGCAACCCACCTCAAATAACCATCTAGTGGATGTTTGTAGTTAATACAAACTCTTTCAATTAATACTTGGTGGATGGATGCTCTCGGAAGAGCCACCCTCTAGCCTCACCCAGCTGGAATTATCTGGATACTTTGTTCTTGGTGCTCACTGCAAGCTAGAAGCTCTGCAGGAATCTATCCCTTCAATCTACTCATCTTTGCCTCTTTAAAAGCCTACTTTTCTTTCTGCAACAGAATATGATAGTACATTTTTCTATGCATAAAATACTCAATGAACCTTTGTTGAATAATCTGTAGCCAACTCCACTCTGTAGCAATTCCACAAATCTCTAGAAAACAAAGTCTCTAGAAATATTTTCCCATTTTTCTTGGCCTCTATGTTGAAATGTAACTACAGTGTTCCAGAGAGCAGGTTATGTTACCTATTCTGAAGAGCCACTGGAGGCTACGAAGAGACGCTTTATTCAACTGTAAGGAACCAAAGATGTGGTCACTTACAGTTGAGTAAAGCTTCTCTTTGTAGCCAACTTTGGATGCTGTTTCTTCAGTAGAGGCTCATTGATGATCCCAAGAACTGTTAGGGGACTTGCCCTAGGATCATTAAAAGAATACCACCTCAACCGCAATGAGAACATGGGAATCCAGTTTCCCCTGTGGGATCCTGGGTGCTTGCACCTATCCTTTATAGAGCACTGAACACTTTTCTGAGTGCTTTGGTATGTCATTTTCCTTGATCTCCACAACTTTCCCATGACAAAGACAATACTTATTTCAATAACCACATTTCATAAGTGAGAAAATAAAAAATAATTTCCAGAAGCACTCAAAGTGTAGTTTCAAGATAGACCCAACTCTTTGATCTCTAATGTATGATCATAAGTATAGCTTTTCCTTTAAATCTATAATATCAGAGTGAGATAAGTGAGGTAAGTGTAGGAGCACGTCTTATTGTTCCATAACAAATATAGAATTTGCCCTAGATTTTTAGTGGCAGAAATAAAACCAGGTTTCCTATTTGCCCCACATTACTCAATAATGAGTCAAAAAAATAATAATAATGGCAGTAGCTATCTTTATTAAATCTGGGTGCTGGGAACCATGCAATCTTACATATAACAGCCATAGTAACCCTGAAAAGTAGGTGTTATTTCCAGTTTACACATAAAATTGAGCCTTAGAGATATTAATAATTCATATATGAAGTATGGGGTTGGAATAGAGATTGGGGTCTAGATATGTCTGACTCCTAAATCTGGAATCTTGTTATTAAACTACTGTGCCACATTAAGTTATAAACATTTGTTTTGTTTGTATAACATTCTCAGTGGTTGTTTCATAGTAGTTAAAAAGTATTGATGAGGTTTGATATAATTATTTTATACATCAGCAAGTTTCTCCCTTACTCTCATCCTCTCGACATATTTCTCTCTTCATGCCATAGTAAATACCCAGACATTTCTAAAAATATGACCTCCCTGAAAATAAACTCAATTGTAAATATTAACACATAAAAGAGGTTTTGTTCATATGTATCTTTCCAACTATCACCTCAGAAAGTCGGTGAGCCTTCTTGTGAAAAGGTAGATACATAACTTGCGTACTTTTGCCAGTAGATATCTAACTGATCACAGAGTAGTAACTTAATCATACAACACATCATTAGACTTAGCTTATCCTCTCACACATTCTTCTTTACAATGTGATCAATAGCTGTCCAGAGTTTATGAGCCATCTTGTTCTATTCGTAGAAAGCATTGCATTGGTGAGTGGGCATGGTCACTTACATCTGGCCACAGGGCGAAGACCTAATGGCTAAAGAAAATGACATTAGAGTTCACAAGGTGAAACAGAATTACACAATTGAGGATTAGGAACTACAGTTTCCAGTCACGCACAAAATACCTATCATGACCTAATCTCTTAAATGGCCTTGCATTTCACTCACTTGGAAAATCTGCCTGAGAAGCTGTGGTTGGTTCTCAATTAGCCGAGATGACTCCATATTTTAAGAACAATTTTTATTGACTCAGTCTTCCAAGCCTATAAACTGACTTAAGGTTTTCCTCACCCTAAGAATAACTTCTTTTAACCCTGCCCTTCCTTCAAGGTACAAACTCATCTTTCAACCTCCTTTCATTGACACACTCCTTGGTAACTTTTTACACTTGTCTTCATC
The DNA here is from genome assembly GCA_963573385.1 of Cacajao melanocephalus. Classification (NCBI taxonomy): domain Eukaryota; kingdom Metazoa; phylum Chordata; class Mammalia; order Primates; family Pitheciidae; genus Cacajao; species Cacajao melanocephalus. Next base: position 65,805 of record CAUYLG010008840.1, read on the forward strand.
TCAGAACCACCATTCAACTCACCTAGGTTCTGCCACCACTGCTCTTCTGATATGTATTTGACAGAGTCACAGAAATACTCAAAAATAAAGACCATTCCTGGTATGCCTTCTATTGGAGCTTTCCATAGAATTGACATAGAAAGAACATGTAGGTACATTCCTAGGCTCAGGTCCTGAAATTTTCTGTCTCCTTCTGTCTATCAGTAATTTTTAATTGTCTACCAGATCTTTCTAATTGGCATATAAATATGGTGGGCTTTTACATATTATCTTACAAAATGAAACCAAACAAACCTCTTTTTATCTAGTTTTTCTTTTGCAGTGGCTGTTCTATTTCTTGTTCCTCTTACAGTAGAATACCTTGAAAGGATTATTTATACTTTTTGTATCTAATTTTTTTCTCTCCCACTCTCTCATGAACCCATTGTAATCAAGTCTTGTACCCATGAATCCATCAAAACAGTGAGTATCATGGTCACAAATGATCTCCACAGGATTAAGTTTACTGATAAATTCTCAATCCTCATCTTTCTTGTTAGCAGACTTGATATCGTCCGTGTCTTAGCGTGTTCTCATGCTGCTATAAGGACATATCCAACACTGGGTAATTAACAAAGGAAATTGGTTTAATTGACTCACAGTTCTGTAGGGCTGGGGAGACCTCAGAAAACTTACAATCATGGTTAAAGGAGAAGCAAACATATTCTTCTTCACATGGGGGCAGGAAGAAGTGCCATGCAAAGGTGGAAAAGCCCCTTATGAAACCATCAGATCTTGTGAGAAGTCACTCACTATCACAAGAACTGTCTGCATGATTCAATTACCTCCCATGTAGGTAACTGAATCATGTGTGTAATTCAATTCTGTGTGTCCCTCCCACAAGACGTGGGGTTTACGGGAACCAAAATTCAAGATGAGATTTGGGCGGAGACACAGCCAAACCATATCATTCCACCCCTGGGCGCTCCCAAATCTCATGCCCTTACATTTAAAAACCAATCATGCCTTTCCGAAGTCCCTCAAAAGTCTTAGCTCATTTCAGTATTAACCCGAAAGTCCAAGTTCAAAGTCTCATCTGAGACAAGGCAAGTCCCTTCCACCTAGGAGCCTGTAAAATCGAAAGCAAGTTCGTTACCTCCTAGATATAATGTAAGTGCAAGCATTGGGTAAATGCACTCTTTCCAAATAGGAGAAACTGGCCAAAACCAAGGGCCTACAGGCCCCATGAGAGTCCAGAATCCAATAGGGCAGTCATTAAATCTTAAAGCTCCAAAATGATCTGTTTTGACTCCGTGTCTTACATCTAGGTCACATGATGCAAGAGGTAGATTCCCATGGCCTTGGGCAGCTCCAGCCTTGTGACTTTGCAGGGTACTGCCTCCCACAGGGCTGCTTTCACAGCTGCCTTTGAGTGTCTGTGGCTTTTCCAGGCACATGGTGCAAGTTGTCAGTGGATCTATGCTTCTGGGGACTAGAGGACAGTGGCCCTCTTCTTGCAACTCCATGAGGTGGTGCCCCAGTGGGAATTCTGTGTGCGGGCTCCAACCCCACATTTCCCTCTGCACTGCCCTAGCAGGGGTTCTCCATTAGGGTTGCACCCCAGCAGCAAACTTCTGTCTGCAAATCTACACATTTCTACACATTCTCTGAAATCTAGGTGGAGGTTCCCAAACCTCAATTCTTGACTTCTGTGTACCTGCAGGCCCAATACCATGTGTAAACTGCCAAGGTTTGGGGCTTGCACCCTCTGAAGCAACAGCCTGAACTGTAAGTTGGCCCATTTTAGCCACAGTTGGAGCAGCTGGGATGCAGGGCACCAAGTTCTGATGCTGCACACAGCAGAGGGGCCTTGGACCCCATTTGGAAAACCATTTTTCCTTCCTAGGCCTCTGAGGCCTGTGATGGGAGGGGCTGCTGTGAAGGTCTCTGACATGCCCTCTGAATTCCCCATTGTCTTGGCAATTAGCCTTTGGCTCCTCATTACTTATGCAAATTTCTGCAGTTGGCTTTAATTTCTCATCAGAAAATGGGTTTTTCTTTTTACTGCATTGTCAGTCTGCAAATTTTCCAAAATTTTATGCTCTGCTTCCTCTTGAATGCTCTGCCACTTAGAAATTTCATCTGCCAGATACTCCAAATTATCTCTCTCAAGTTCGAAGTTTCACAGATCTCTAGGGAAGGGGCAAAATGCTGCCAGTCTCCTTGCTAAAGAATAGCAAGAATCACCTTTATTCCAGTTCCAACAAGTTCCTCATTTCCATCTGAGATCACCTCAGCCCAGACTTTTTTGTCCATATCACTAACAGCATTTTGGGCAAAGCCATTCAACAGTCTCTAGGAAGTTCCAAACTTTCCCACATTTTCCTGTCTTTTTCTGAGCCCTGCAAACTGTTCCAATCTCTGCCTGTTCCCCAGTTCCAAAGTCTCCTCCACATTTTTGGGTACCCTTATAGCAGTGCCCCCACTCCCAGTACCAATTTACTGTATTAGTCAATTCTCATGCTGCTACAAGGACGTATTCTAGACTGGGTAATTTACAAAGGAAAGAGGTTTAGTTGACTCATAGTTCCACAAGGCTGGGAGGCCTCAGGAAATTTACAATCATGACAGAAGGAGAAGCAAACACATTTTTCTTCACATGGCAAAAGGAAGAAGTGCCAAGTGAAGGGGATAAAGCCCCTCATAAAACCATCAGATCTCATGAGAACTCACTACCGTAAAAACAGCATAGGGGTAACTGCCCCCATGATAAAATTACCTCCCATTAGGTCCCTCTCATGATATGTGGAGATTATGAGAACTACAATTCAACATGAGATATTATGGGGACACAGCCAAACCATGTCCGTCAGTCATTCCTCTCTCCTTGACACACTTTTTTTCAAGTGGCTTTCACTACCTTTGTTTCTTTTCCTCCTATGTAACTAGTGGCTCCTTCTCAATCAGCTTAGATGAGTGCTTCTCATCTTCCATACATCTTACTGTTGGAGAGGCCCAGAACTCAGTCTTGGACCTTGTCTGCTTCTGACTATGCTCACACCCAAGGTGAACTAATTGGATTCAAAGACTTTAAATACCATCTCTATGTTAATGACTCCTGAGTTTATACATTCACCCTAGATTTATTTTCAACTGCCAACTTGACAGTTCCATTGAGATGTCCATCAGAATCCATGCATCTATCCAAAGCTGAGCTGACCTGACCTTCTCTTTCTTTGTGTGATGGAGTCTCTCTGTCGTGCCCAGGCTGGAGTGCACTGGCACGATCCCAGCTCACTGCAACCTCTGCCTCCCAGGTTCAAGAAATTCTCCTTCCTCAGTCTCCCACACAGTCAGTCTTCATTCACTCAGTCAGTCCCCCTCACTCAGTCTTCATTCAAATGAGTGAATTTCCTCTACCTAAAATGTCAGCCCCCACCCCAGGTACTAGTAGACTCATTTCCTTGCTTTTTTTTTCTAGCACGTGTCGCTATGTAACATACCATATCGCATTTATTTTGCATAATCATCTCTCCTTCTCTATAAGCTCAATGAGACTAGCATCTTTTGTCACTGTCTCTTCTGCAGGTGAACACAAACGATAAGTGTTCAATGTATGTGTGTTGAATGAATAGCAGGCAATGAATACATTTTAAAACTCTTTGTTGCTCTTCATTTTTACTTTTCTGAAAACTCTTTTCAGGTTTCCTTTTAATTCCACTTCATCTGTTTGTACCCTATACTTTTGTCTCTTATCTACAAACTGAACAAACTCTCTTCATCTTGTAACCTCTCAGAACCTAGACTCTGAGTGCAAGTGATTCTCACCTCTTCAATCTCGAGCATTTTCACAGTATACCCACTTTCAAACAGCCTATTGGAATTTCATTTTCGTTTTCTAATAAATCCTGCAAATTGTATAAAATAAAATGTATTATGTTCTCTCTCCAAACTTATCACGTTTCATGTCTTGCTTAGTGGTGTTACAATCCACCTAATCACAAAAGCTAGAGCCTCAGTATCTTCCTCAGTTAGGAAATCCCTTTACTGCCAGAATGGCACTATGTTTTCATCTTCACCCAGCAAATATAAACATATATGCAGGTGTATGTGTCACATATATGGTATATACACATGACTACACGAGACATAGAATTAGAGAACGTATCTATGGACCAGACTCAAGCAACAAAAAACAACATACATACACACAACAGTGACAGAGACTAAAGTCAGTGCTGTATAAAGCTCTAAGTCAGAAAACTGGCAGAGTCAAAAGCTTCACCAAGAGCCAAAAGTTCCCTTGATATTGCAAGGAATGGAGGCAGGCTCAAACTGGACATGGGAGCAGGGCTCTCCACCTATGGAAACCCATAAAAACAGCAGTGACCACTGACTAGAACAAAGGTATATGTCAACCTATGAACTTACAATGCTTTAAGGAGGTAGACTGCACTTGAGCCAATGCCGGCCAGCTCTATGACTGACCATGACAAGTACCTACATAATCTCTAGCTTTTAATACAAAAGCTGGTTCTGGACCAAGGGTTCCGTGGTACCACAAGGCAATCATAAAACCACTAAAAAGGGAGAGGCAACCCTAGAAGGAAGAAAAGGAAAAAGAAAAACCTGAAAACAAAAATTCCAAAGCACACAACCAAACTAACACTAAGAGATTGCGTCAGTTTTAAAAAAATAAAAATACAACAATTTCTGTGATTTTGAAATAGTTTTGTTTAAGATTATCAGAGACACAAGAAAGTAGCGCCCACATAATTTTGTGAAACACAAGCAGGCAGATATAGTTTAATAAGAAATGACTAAAAACAGAAACATTGAGTATTCTGACATAAGTAAAGATACAGTCCTTGTCATAAAAAAAGGACTTTTTAGAACACAGTTAAAAAATAGAGCAGTAAGATAATTAATCTTAATTAATCTTATTAAGATAATTACTCACCGAGAAAGAACATGTGAGAGTAAGTGAGAAACATAAGAGATTATTTGAAGCTCTAAAACAAATCTTAAAGGAATTTGAGAATTTAAAAGTAAATGGAAAAACAAGTAAGCAGTTTTCTAAAAAGTCAAGCTTTTTCCAGAATTATGACAAATTTTCAGATTAAATATGCATCAGGTCAGGTATGTTAAACTCACATTTAGAACCATCACAATAAAACTGAAAAGCATGATAGATAAAGTGAAAAGACTTAATAGCTACCAGACAGAAAAGATGGCTCAGTAGCAGAAGATGGACAACAGAGTGAGAACATATTTCAGCAAATGATTCTGAAAGACAGTCAAGTAAAACGACCACCAATTTAATAATTTCTATTCACTAAACCATAATTCAAGTTACGGCAAGATGAGGATATCTTTAGACCCACAAAACATATTTTTTAACAGGTTAAAATAATTCCAAAGGAACACACAGCTGGCCCCTGAACAATCTGAATTTGCACTGCATGAATTCAATTGCAGAGACTAAAAACAAAACAAAAATAAAAGAATAAAAAACAAAAACCACCAAACCTGGACCAAAAGTACCGTATTCAAGGGATGCCCAATATGCATATAAGGAAGGTTGACATCAAATACGTGGGTTTCACAGGGCCAATTGCAGGACTTGAGTATGCGTGCATTTTGGTATAGGCTGGTGCTTCTGGAATGAATCCCCGGAGTATACTGAGGGACAACTGTGGTTTATCAAGAAGAAAAATTAACCAAAAGTAAATTAAAGTGATTGAAGGAATGGTAAAGTATGTTGGTCATTCTAATAAACATGTGAGAACATTTCTAGAAAAATCCATGAAGGCAGTGATAGCAAACAGGAAAAGTTTGTTAAGTCACTATCTTTTCTGTGAAGATAATGAAGCATAACTCCTTATTAGTAAAGAAAAAACAAGAGGAGAGAGAAAAAATCATTTTAAAATTTTAGTGATAAATTTCCTAAGAATAAAAATATAACTAACCTATAAGTTCCAAACTAGCAAGACAAACAAGAAAAAATTCAAGAAAAGGAGAAAAAGAAAAATGATGAATAACAGAACAAAATAAAATAGCATAAATAAGTTCTTCTGGGCGCGGTGGCTCACGCCTATAATTCCAGCACTTTGGAAGGCTGAGGTGGGTGGATTATGAAATCAGGAGTTCAAGACCAGCCTGGCCAAGATGAAGAAACCCTGTTTCTACTAAAAATACCAGTATTAGCCAGGCATAGTGCCTGATGCCTATAATCCCAGCTACTTGGGAGGCTGAGGCAGGAGAATCGCTTGAACTCGGGAGGCAGAGGTTGCAGTGAGCTGAGATGGTACCTTTGCACTCCAGCCTGGGCCAACAGAGCAAGACTCAGTCTCAAAGAAAAAAAGAAAAAGAAACAGTTCCAAATGTATTCATAATTTTCAAATGATAATAGCATGAACTCACTGTGATGGTTAATTTTACATGTCAACTTGTTTTTTAGGGTGTTTCCAATAGAAATTAGCATTTGAATCAGTGGACTGGGTAAAGAAGATCCCTCCACACCAGTATGGACAGGCATCATCCAATCCATTGTGGGCCCAGATAGAACAAAAAACTGGAAGGAAAGTGAATTCACTCTGTTGTAGAGCTGGGAAATCCATGTTATCCTTGTGCTTTGGCATCAGAGCTCCAGGTTCCCAGGCCTTGGGTCTTGAGCTGAAAAATCTCTTCTGGTTCTCAGGTCTTTGGGTAAGGCTGCATTACACCACTGCTTTCCTGGTTCTCCAGCTTGCAGACAGCACATTGTGGGACTTCACAGCCTCCATACTCACAGAGCACAATTCTCATATAAAATCCTCCCATATATCTACATATGTCCCATTGGTTCGGTTTTTCTGGAGAAGCCTAATACATATGCCTATTAAAAACCAAAGACCATGTTGGGAAAAGTTTTAAGTATATTTTGATTATAACAGACACAATTTTTAAAATTGTGATTAAAACAACAAAACATAAACTTACCATCTTAAAATTTAAGTGTATGGCTCAGTAATGTTAAGCTTATTCAGATTGTTCAGGAACAGATTTCCAGAACTTTTCCATCTTGCAAATCTGAAAATCTGTACCCATCAAGCAACCACTCCCATTTCTCCCTCCCGCCAGCCCCAGGTAACTACTATTCTACTTGGCTTCTTTGCCTGCTTCTGATACTTCACGTAAATGGAATCATACTTCAAAAAATGGGACAGTAAGATTGGCAATGACAGAATTGGGAAAAATATACCAAGCAAATAAAAAATTAACTTGGTAAAGGATTGACACGTATCAGACACTCCAAGCAAGTTAAACCTTGAGTAACATTGATTTTTAAGAAGTGGGGCATGGGAGATGCATCAGTGAAAGAGACCAAGAAAAATGACCAGCAAGACAAGTACGACTAGAAAAATGCAGAGATTCAGAAAGGTACTATAACAATGTATTAATCCAGTAAAATAAAAACTGTAAACATATGGGCAAGTTTGGGAATTAGAACTGCCAATCTTGGCAAAAACAATTTCAATTGAATATGAACAAATTTTGATCTTCCTCGGTTGAAGAGGAACTAAGATTTTGAGAAGTTTGAGAAAAATAAAAGAGTCAGTAATCTCAAGGCAAGGTTAAGGGAAGATGGATACTGGATTATAGGATTCTCACAGTCATATTTATAAGTTGAGGACAAAGTTAAGACAGAGAGACAGCAACTTCTCACTCAGCTACATCACTATAGTTCCCACATAAACCCCATACTTTTTAACTTGGAGACACTCACTGTTCCTACAGGGAAAAAAAAAAAAATCTCGATACACCTGGCCACCTGTTTACCTTTCGTAAACTGCACAAGTTGATTTCCGGCTAAGTGCTCACACATCATCTAATTCATCATGTGATTACACTTCTAAGTGCCAGATTGCGATTGGCAAAAAATACAGATCTTTTTACTTCATTTCTTTGTAGAAAGTATCTGATTAACATAGAGGTTAACTGCTTTTAGTATTTCCTATACAATGACGTAACAGCTGACTTAGTAACTAGCTGCTTCCCTGCGATTTTCTCAGATGGTTCACAGAGTTCTATGGGAAAATGGCTATCATGCTTGGGGTAAAAGAAAAAGAACTGGATTCTGCGAAGTGAGAAAGAAGAAAAAACATTTCAGGACAAAAGTCTGTCATCTATCTAGCACTGTCTTGAGAGAATATTTGTCTTAGTAATGTTATCATATCCATAGCAAGTAAGATAGCACCTAGCACAGCAGCCAAGTCAAATGTTTGCAGAACTAAAGATGAGATAATCTATATAATGATTTTTAGTTTCTAAAAGGACACAGTGCACAGGGGTGGATAAGGAGTACTGTATGGTCTAAACACACGGGGGTGATGAGAGCATGGCTTGAAGGGTGTGCTTGGATGTGTACAAAAGGTCTTATATTCCATAACTAGGATTTAAAATCGGTCATCAAAGGTTTTTAAACAGGGAGGTGACCCATTCAGATTTACTTTAGAAAAGTATTTCTGGTGACAGCAAAGACAATGGATTGGATAAAACAAGGGAGGAGAAGACAGGTTAAAACACTGCTACAAAAGACATATAAGGGGCTGAACTGCAGCTGTGGCAATGGGATAAGAGGGAAGGTATCATCCGCCTTGAGAAAACCCAAGAGCAAAACCAAAAGGAATGGTGATTATTGATGATTAAACAAGAAAGAGAGTACCAGAACTGGAATGGCTGTGGAATGCAGGTGAAGAAAAGAGATAATTAGCTTAGCCAGGGACATGCTGGTGAGGTGCACATACCACTGCCAGGTAGTACAGTTAGAAAGCAAACATTCAGAGAGAGTCACTGCCAGGTACAGGGGCCTACTGATCTATGGCATTTAACACACTGATAATAAGTATTTATTCATGAACCTGCTTCCTGTCCCACGGATAATTAGAATAAGATTTTATTCATTTTTCACGTCACCAGAGCATAAGAAATGTTTAAAACTCAAGTGTATCATTTCCAAATTTCAACTCTGCGCTGTACTTAGATCAAAATAAAGCCACAGGAAGTAATCTCAAAATAACCACCAAAACAACTACAATAACCTCATAAAAGTATGGGATATTGTACTGAAGAAAAAAAGAGTTAAGAAAAAAAGTTAAACCTGTAAAACAGAAGCCAAAGTTCAACATGAAACTCAACAAAGGTATATAAAAAATTATAGAATTATACAGTTGTGAATTCCCTTGTCATAGTCCTTAAAATGTATTCTTAAAATGTCGTTAATTAAAACATGTAATTTTAATTAAAAGCTCCTTGTGAATGTTGGTTTTAACTTTTCTGGTATTCATGGGGATCAACTGTCATATAGGCAGATATGGAATCCAGATCTGACACTAAAAAAAAAAATAGAAATGAAAAATGAACTTGCAATTTTTACAATAGTAAGAATGAACTTGATAAATTGTGCACATTTTAATCTACAATATAGACCTTCATATGTTTAATTTCATAATAATGTACCTTGAGTAAAATAAAAGATTTTTGTCAGAAGACATCCTATTAACAGATTTTTCAACAACAACAAAAACCAAATGGCCCAAGATATTGGGATAATTCAGAAAATATGTGGGAAAAACCTCTTCTCTATTAAAATAAAATACCAGAGAAAATACTTCTGTGCCATTTCAGGTCACATTTGGGATGAAGCAAGACAATTATTTCTGTGCTTTCCTGTTACACATTAGTTTAAGAAATGCCCCATGAAAATGGTAAGTTCTGGCACCTACATATTTCTGGAGTATGAAAATTATTCAGTCCGTGAAGACACTGCACCTCTCTTTGAGGACTAATTGTTTTCTTGGCAGGGTATTGTGTTATCCAATGTGTTAATAGAATGCTGTCTTAAACAATGAATTCTAAATTATCCTATTACATAAATCTGATCATTTCAGATTGCAAGAGTGAGAAGGACAGCTCAGGCATTTTGCAATGACATTTGGTTCCTATTCTCTTGAAGAATACCAATGTAGCACATCTATCGTAATACTGATTATAAATTACTTCCTATCACATTGAATTGAAAGAAATAGAGCCTCCCGAGTGTGTACAAATGCCAAACCACTTTCCTTTCTTCTGTCAATCTTTAAAAAGTAGTATGGCTCTATTGTAAGAAATAACTTTTGGTTTCCTTCTGTAGAAAGGCTGTGAAAATAAATTATATATATTCCACAGATACTGAACTTTCATAAAATTTTGCCAGAACTAAGGAGTACTTCTTTCCCAATACCCTACAAAAAAGGTAAGATTATACATAGTAACTATCTTAATAGTGCCAATAGTGGAATTAAGATAAAAATAATACAGAAATTTTGTGAACATCTATTAAGATATGTTATACATGAACTCATATCAAAAAGCATAGGATGATTAAGCTGGAATTTTTAAGCATTCCTTCAAGCAATGTGACATTTATCTACATTAGGCTTTTAACCTTGAGTCTATGTTATTTTAGGATATCTTACCACCCACTAGATTCATTTTGTCAATTCAATATGGAGTCTCAAAATCATATATATTCTTTTCCTGCAATTGTCAAAGAAAAATCAAGTTCCAACTCTTTCTCCAGATAGTTAAGATTACATCTAATCCAAAAGTTTCAGTACATGCCACAGTAAAAGGGTTAAATCATACTGACGTAGAGTGAATCTAATTTTTGACTTTCAGGTGTTAATGATTTAAACCTTTGTGCTTAAGTATAGAAAAATTAAATCTTTTTTTTTTTAATTTAATTTAATTTTTTTTTAAAGACGGGGTTTCACCATGTTGGTCAGGCTGGTCTTGAACTCCTGACCTCAGGTGATCCGCCCGCCTTCGCCTCCAAAGTGCTTGGATTACAGCCGTGAGCCACCACGCCCGGCCAAATTAAATCTTTTAAAATTAGTTCATAATCACGGAAAAGGCCCCATCTGGCAATAATGAAGACAAACTAACAATAAAATTTCGAAAATCTGGCAATATGACCAAGCCAAAGCACACGAAATTACTTCTCTGTACTTAGTCACTGGTGGTCCAAGGAAGGATCAACGTCCTGTCTTGGACTCTGGCATCTAAATTAAAGCAGGAAAATCAACTGGAATTTGGGTTCCAGGCTTCAGGCTTACAAACAACAAAGCTCTAAACTCACTAAAAGCAGAAAGACTTTATCCCCAACATATTCTCTAAGAAGAATCTGCTTTTTGAATAGCTGCTTTCAGTTTAGTTCAAAGACAAGACAATGGCATAAATTCACACCTTCGAGGTCAGTTAATTTTTAAAGCTTATTGTGCTATATTAACTCCTTTTGTACCAATTTATCTTGAGCAAGAGGGTTTTTCTTTAAACTACACATATGAACTAGAATTTACTAAAGTTTTATAATCTGAATTATTAAACAGAATTTTTTTTCATTCAATTACTTTGAATTGTCATCTAGTTTTGAAAATATGGTTATATTCATTTTTCTGTGTAGATATGTCTGTCATATAAATTACATGTTTAACTAGTACTGTTTTAAAACAAATGTTTTAAATAGTTTTACGTGCTTAAGTAACAGATTCGCTACTTAGTTTTTAACCAAACCTTGATGATCAAATAAAATATTCTGGTAATTGTTAAAGAATGTTGAAAAATAGCTTAGGAGTACCAATTATATACAAACTACTCTTCAGCAGAAAATCAATAAAAACAGAAAGCAATTCCAGCAGCATCTCATTATAAGCTGGAACAGGGCATGAAAGTCCACCTCTGCTATAGCCATTTTAGCTACAGACGTGCAATAAACCACTCGCTTGTTGTAAGAAAAGGGACGGCAAATGTGAAACTACTTGGATAAGCATAAGGCATTAGACCACGTAAGGCATTATTATAATTAAAGAAACATGAATTGAGCAATGATTTAAGGAATGGCAGTTGTACTATATTATACCAGACCATAACAACAAATCTTTGTTTGTTCATAGATTTAGAAATGAATTAATGTACCTTAAATCTCCGTAGCTCCTTCTTGTTTACAATTGTGCTTTCACACGCACAATCTGATTTGAATCTGTAACAATCCTAGGAGGTAGAAAGAACGGTCATTTTTGTTCATACTTTAATGGGCTAAATATAATTCCCATCAATTTGAGGTGTGATAATGTGAACTAATTAAGCCTAAAATGTGTTGAAAATAAAATTGTTATTGTATAAATGGGGCTTGGCATCAAATTGACACATTTTATTAAATATAATGTGCAAAATATAATGAAATAACCTCTGTTCAAAAAACGGTACAAGGCAGGTATTATTTCAAATGCTTTAGTAACTCATTTTCAATAAAAAGAAATCTGGCATTATAAAAATACATAAAATAATCATGATTTATGTCATTAATTTACATTAAGATACTTTTTTGCATAAAACAAAGTTATAAAATAGTTTTAAAACGTATTCTTATATGAGCATTATTTCCAGTATAAAAATTTTCATAACTTTTTGTAATTTTGGTTCCTCTGTATAAATAAAGCATTTTTATCCTTTTAAAATTCACAATTCCATTTTAAAAACGTAAGATTCTTTCTCTTTTAAATAAAAGTTCACTTGAGGTAGTATGTTAAGGTTTTCCTTTGGTCTCATTCAGTCTATGTGTCCAAGTCGTAAGACTGAAAATTTGGAGTCCTGTAGTTTTCTGAAGTCTGTTTAAAGGTACAAATGTGATTTTCTTCTTGAAAATCTGTCCTTTCTTTCCCATCTTCCTCTGATCCAGAGTCCAAGTCTGGGGAAGAATGAGCTTTCAAATAAGAGGCTCTTGGCTGACAATCTGATGGCTGTCCAAAGCTTGAATAGGCATCTAGGTGAGGTCTCCTGAGAGCTTTTCCAAATGTACCTGAAAGAAAGAAACATCTTGAGCACATGGGTCCTTTTGCTAGCATGTGAATCAATAAAACCAACTGCAGATAAAGAAACATCTTACTCCATGAATATGAATAAGTGTTTTCTACAAGTCCACATTATGGTACTCACATACATGTACATACGTGTTACAGATAGATCACTTCTAGAATGGAGCAAAAGACATTTGCCCTCCCTCATATTTACATTCATTGAACAAATGCATCTATTCTTTATTATTTCTCATGACCTGTAGTAATGTTAATGGTCATGCAATAAAGTTCCTTAAGTTCTCCAATATAAGTTTCCCCATATCCTAGCTGAAAGCCCGCAGATTTTGGTGAAGGGTACGTTGGACAGTACCATCCAAGTTAACTGGCCCTGAATATAGAAATTTTCTTTCAAAATAAACCTGTCTTGCCCTTTCTTCATTATGTAGCAAAATATTACTTAATTGAATCAAATTCTTGCCTCGGTCATACAAAACATATTATTTGTTTTTTTCTAAAAAGGAATATAAATAATTACACTGTGATAAAACATTTCTTAGAAGCTAGGTAAAATATTTGAAAATTCTTTTTTTTTTTTTTTTGTCAACATGGCAAGTTGTGGCTGATTTTCCCATATCTCTCTGCTCGGTGAAAAGATGACCTCAGCTCTTCCATCCCATTGTCCCCTTGCATCAGACTAAAAAATCCACAACCTAATCTCGGTGCCAGCCAGCGTCTAACACCACCGACTTGGGCCTTAAGGCTGGTTTTCTTTGCCAAAGGTAGTCTGCCTTGTCAGACTAGCAGTTGTTGCTAGGTAGGATGCTGTTTCCCACCCTTCAACTGCGGGTTCAGTTGGAAGCCACCAGACATACCAAACCACAATCATGCAGAGCACACAACTCCACCCCAAAGGCCGTGGGAGCCCAAAACCACTTTTTCCACATGGCTGACAAGCTGAGCTCCTAAGTCATCCCCAAACTCTTGTCTTGAAGTAGATGCCACACACAGTGCTACCCAGAAAGCTCCTGAGGCTTAGTTATAAATTAAACACATTATCAAGTAAAATCCCATCTCAGACTTTGCTTTTGGAAGCCTTTATGCTAACTAGTAGGATGTCATGGCAGCACCATTGAAAAAGCCATTTTTTACCAGTTTGACATTCAAAGCTCTCACTGATCTCTCACACACAACTTAAGAGTAGTATAGATCCTCAGATGAGGTACCTGATAACCTAATAAACTTACCCATGAAAGAATTACTCGAGGCAACCGATGCTGGCTCTGGATTTGTACTAAAATCTAAAGAGGACTTGTTTAGACACAGATTTTTCATTCCGGGTCCTTCGTTTTGAGAGTAACTAGTGTTAAGTAGCTTCCTCACATGTGAAGGCCATGCTACATTACTGAAGCTCCGTTCGCAGGACTCTTCTGAAGGATGAGAACATGGGTAGCACTCCTTTTTCTTTATGTAACTGGGCTCACAGTGGTCCATTAAAGCTGTTCTTGGGTCAGGACTGCAACCTTTTTAATTTGGGGGTAATAACAGGAGGAGATGACAGTTAGCACATCTGGAAGTCTCTCTATGAAAGAGAACTGTACTCAGGCAAGAAAACCACTTACCTGTATAATACATTTCAAAAGGATCTGAGCCATACACATTTCCCTTTAAATACACAGGGCCTGTGGATCCCAAAAATGGACAAAGGAACGGATCTGGGGTGGCAGCTTCCACGTCAGCTTCACTGCTATTGTCAATATGGCAGGTCCCTTTAAAACAAAAATCTTAGTCACTGATCCAAGTATTCAAGTGCCATTCAACATTCTCCCTAGTTCTGGCATTTTTTATATTCATAGATGAAAGTTTGACTAGAACATCATATAGACAAAAAAAAAATTGCAGAAATTTACAGTACAGTTTTAAAAAATGTATGAGAAGACTTGATTACCCACTGTGCTAGGTGTGCCGGCCTTATGGCTCACTTGGTTTCTAAGGGAATCTAATGTGTGTGGATCCTCCAGCCAAAGCAGCCATGGTCTGAATCACATACCATCAGCACTGCCCCCTTCTTACAAAAGGTCCCAGATGACCAGAACCAGGATTGGCACTTGGCCAATGACCTCTTAAGGCCCATCTCAAAGATAAGCTCAGTTAAACGTATCTCATGGGTATTTGAACCAAACAACACAGAAATGATACGCCATTTACTTCTGGACACAGCAGGTGAAGAATAAGTGGTATCATCAGGGTTAGAGATGTCATGATGGGTCATATCCCTGGAAAGCAGAAACTGGGCAGTCAGAGGTGGTGGTCTGAGGGAAAAGCAAGTATGTAGAATGTGATGCAGTAATGCTGGTGGCCCAGAGCTGCTCTGGGAGCAGCCTCATCTCCAGCCCCAGCATCTAGGCAACCTGGCACTATTATGCCCTAGTTCTGTCTTTTTAGGTGTTCCTTAAGTGTCTTCTCAGTTAATCCCATTATAGTTTAATGAGCTTGGGTCTCTACTCTTTGCCATTAAATGGGTCTAGCCAGAATACTCCCATCTATGCTCAGATCTTCTAACTCTACGCCCTCTATCACTGCCTTGCCAAGCACTTTTAGTTGATCTCACTACTGACTAAACTGTGAAATTGAAAACAAATATACTTCTCTTCCCACTACAGTGTCTGGCACAGAGCATATAATAAATACTTACGGGAAAAGTTGGTCATATATTTTAGAATAACATCGATAGCTTCCACTTGCTAAGCCCTTAATATGTGCCTAGCACCATGTAGTTTTCCATTTTCATTTCATTTATACAACTACCTCATTGGAAAGTCCTGTACGTGCCCACAGCACACGGAATAAGTAGTACGAGTTGGTCCTGTACCAAACCTGTGCTCCTGTATTATGCCGTCTCCATTATATTCTCAAAATCATGCAGCATTTAAAGCAACAGTCAGAATCAGACCTCTCAAAGAGGCTGGGTGCGGTGGCTCACGCCTGTAATTCCAGCACTTTGGGAGGCCGAGGTGGGCAGATCACCTGAGGTCAGGGGTTCAAGATGAGCCTGGCCAACATGGCAAAACCCCATCTCTACTAAAAATAAAAAATTAAAATTAAAAAACAAATTAGCCAGGCATGGTGGCACATGGCTGCAATCCCAGTTACTCAGGAGGCTGAGGCAGAATGGCTTGAACCCAGGAAGCAGAGGTTGCATTGAGCTAAGACGGTGCCACTGCACTCCAGCCTGGGTGACAGAGTGAGACTTCATCTCAAAAAATAATAAGAAAAATAAATAAACAAAATAAAAATAAATTTTAAAAATAGACTTCTCAAAGAGAATAATGCAAACCATTTGACTTTAAAGACCACTCATGTAACCAGTTAATATCACTTAAGGAAGGAGAACATTCAGGGCCAAAGGACATTTATAACATAAAGCAAATACTACATTGCATGGAATAATTAAATTTCTCTAAACCTACTTGTCTTTAATTGTCAGAAACAAAGATTTTTTTTTTTCCTAGTATTTAAGAGAAGGGTCTAGAACTACACAATTTCAGCCTTGCTAGTGATCTTGGGCCAGGTCCTAAATGTCAGTGTAATCCATGCCTTGTGAAAATGAGTATCATATCTGAGCCTTCCATTGTAAGACTACAAAACAATTATAGCCCACGTTCATTTTAAATACATACCACTACTGTCATGTTGTGGTAAGAAAAATCCAGCACCTGAAGATGTGACAAACTGGTGGTGGCTTCCACTTTCTGAAGAGATGTACCCATCCTGCCTGTCGGCTAATGTTCCCTGAGATGACAAATAACTAGGAATATCTGCCGGCAAGTTGGTCTCATCTGTAATAAAACAGTAGCATTTTATTAACCAGGAAGGACCATAATTGTCCTACAGGCATCCCATAGGCACAGACTATTTGGCTTCTGTATACATCAAATTAGGGGAGATCAACTCTGGCAAAACCATCTTGATTGTACAGTATTCTGGAAAGGCAATTAGGGCTTTGCTGCTCTGGGAAGTATAATCTGATTTTCTCTTTTAACACCCGCTGGATGCACCTTCCAAATTTCAAAACAATAAATGTTTTTAAAGGTTTTGTAAAAAGATGAAGGCTTAAGAATTTTCATGGGACAGTATGTAAGCTCTCAAGTTAAGCTTGATTATTGCCATATTCCCTGCTTAATATTATTAATCAATATCTGACTTTGCACATATTAATCAAGTCACAGCTCCTCTTTCACTAACAACTAAAATCCCACCTAACTACACACACACACCCATACACAATAAGACACACAACCAATGCAGAGAGTAAACCTCATCATTAAAGGGCTGTTCCTTGGTTCTCTATCACTATCTTATGAACGAGTTGGAAATACTTTAGTCAGTGACTTGAGTTTTATCTTATAGCCACAGGATATTCTGATATCATTTTAACAAAAAGTATTAATCTTCAAACATCAGCTTTATTTGGGGCTGGAATGTTATTTTTAGTGAACCATATTTCTGCAGCTTGAAACAAATGAGTCACCCTTCTGTGATGAACTCAGACTGCAAGACACACCTTCTAGAAGTATTTGCAGAACCACAAATACACACGACTCCCGTGACCTGTTGCCAAGCTTCTGTTTACACACCTGTGTTGGTAATGCTGCAATCTTCATTCCTCCGCCTTGTGTGGTATATGATGACCACCCACACAAGTGATGTGCCCACCACACAGCAAACCACGGCTATGATCACGACACCCACAGTGGCCCATCCGTCATCGTCTAACGACGGGGCAGTCATCTGAGGGGAGTCGCAGGTCGGAGTGGGGATCACACTGAGGCGCACGTTTCCTCTCTCAGTGCCTAGGGTATTGGACATCTCACACGTGTATTTCCCAGCATCGCTGACATCTGAGTCCACAATAATCAGAAGCTGATTTCCTGCTGCAAAAAAGTGCCTCTCAGTTACCAGCAAAGGGCTATCATCTTTGGTCCAGTTCAGTCTTGGGGGAGGGCTTCCTCCAGCGATGCACTGTAGGACGGCCGTTTCTCCCTTGGTTACGGTTCGGTCCAACAGTGGCCGCAAAAATGATGGCGTTTCTGAAATAACAAGTTATGCTTTTAATTTCACAAATAAAATTTGGTTTCCATATCATAAAACGTAGCATTTAAATGTATTCAAATTGCAACCTAAAATTTTATTCTCCCACAACTTACTGGACATGCTTTTTAAACAGCCTAAACATATACAACATTCAGTATTTCACTGTTCTGCTTTTACTCACAATGCCAGTTAAGTATAATAGTTACTATTTTTAAAATTTCAACTTCCCTCACTTTTGCAAAAGTCAGGAATCTGGTGCTGGGGGTGGAGAGTGGGAAACAAACCTTTTTTAAACATAGAAAGTATAAAAATAATTTCAAGCACAAGGGTATGTTGATGATAAAAAAAATCAGAATGCTTCAGTTTTTTAAATGAAATATTTTAGGGCCAGATGCCTAGACTTAAATCAAAACTCAGACAATAATTTATTTAGTATCTAACAGGTTACTTTAATTAGCTCTTTTGAAGATACACAAATAATAATTGTGTTTACATTTTTGAAAAGCATTTGTTTAGGTAAAAGATGAAAAAGAACTGACTTCCAGAGAGGTATGGTAGGCCAAGAAAAAAGAGTGAGGCCTTCCTAATTTGTTCCGACGTTTTTTTTTTTTTTTTGAGATGGAGTTTTGCTCTGTTTCCCAGGCTGGAGTGCAGTGGAAATTTCAGCTCACTGCAACTTCCGCCTCCCAGGTCAAGCAATTCTCCTGCTTCAGCCTCCTGAGCAGCCAGGATGACAGGTGCATGCCACCACACCCAGGTAACTTTTGTATTTTTAGTAGAGACGGAGTTTCACCATGTTGGCCAGCATCTCTGACCTTGTGGTCCACCCGCCTCGGTTTCCAAAGTGCTATTACAGGTGTGACCACTGTGCCCGGCCTCCTACGTTTTTTTTTTAATGTTCTTTATGGTGCTAACACTACCAACATGGACAGCACAGTGGGTAAGTTAGAGGAGGGTGATCCCCCGTAAAAGGGAAAACATCAAAACTTTTACTTGGCCCCTCTCTTTGGAATGGAGGGGACAAGGATTCACCTCACTGGCCAGATTTAAGGATGTCATGCACTCCCTGACTTCAAAGTGTTCAAGAGGCCATTTGCATTAATACTTCCCAGGAAAAGGCAATGCCCCATAGATCTTCATCTCTTACTCTCACAACTTCTGGCACTTAGGGACCCTGGAGGAGCTAGTATCTTCAAGACTGATTTAGACTATGGAATCTTAACAAATTCACCCACCTAAGACAGTTAGAGTTGCATTTGCAGAAATACTTCCTGCACTGTTCTGAGCTGTGCAGCTGTATACCCCAATGTCCCCTATCTTCACATCCACGATAAAGAACACGTCATCCTCGGGCATCACATGCATGCGTCTCTCCCGCGCAGCTGGGAAGTCTGTGCCCCCATCCTTCTGCCAGGCTATCTGTGGGACTGGGTGCCCCACAGCAGCACACTCCAAACGTGCCATGGCCCCAGCTCGTATGGTGAGGTCCATGGGGGTCTTGGTGAATGAGGGAAGCACTGAAATCAGAGAAACAATATAGGCATTAGCACAATGGAGTCTTAGAGGTTCACTTGCATTCCTTTTTTTTTGTTTGATGCTTACAGATTGTCCCTAACATAGATTGGGCAAGGGTTAATTCCAATTTCAAGTCAAGAAAACTAAAGTTGAGATGGAAGGATTAAAAGCCTTTCTCAAGGTTACAGATACAGAAACAACGAAGTCAGGATAAAACACAGGTGATCTAATATCAGAATGAAGGTCTTTTTGCTATTTTCTGCCACTTTTTAGTTTCCTCAATAATGAATTGTGAGATCTTGGACATATCACCTAATCTCTTTGTACCCTGACCACTCGCTTCATCTATTTTTTTTTTAAAGTACCTCCTGGTAGCTCTAACATTGTGACTTTTAAGATACATATTTTGTCCTACAATTTAAACTCAAAACTGTTCTATGTGGCAGGCCACAACCATCATTTGTTGAGTGAATGCATTAAAGAATCATATTCGAAATCTTCTACCATGGCAGACACAGATAGTTAAATGATAAAGTGGCGAGGATCCTACTGTAAAATTGTATACCTACCACACAAAGCAAACAAGAATAGACTTCTATTAACAGTAGCTAACACTGCATTCTACCTTGCAGCCATATTGCTACACCCTCTACACACATTATTTTACTGAATAAGCATAATGCCTCTGGAGGGGAAGGACCTATTTTTCCCTAATTGAAAGAGGTGGAACTAGAGGATGTGACGTGAAGTAACCTGCTGAGAATCATGCAGCCACACGCAAGAGTGGCAGGATTCACACACAGATCTCTGAATTAAAGGCAGTGTGCATCCAAAATGATGCTTTGCAGCTTCCCAGATCATACAGTACACTGTAAACTCTCAAAGAACAAAACATGGCCGGGTGCAGTGGCTCACGCCTATAATCCCAGCACTTTGGAAGGCTGAAGTGAGTGGATCACGAGGTCAGGAGTTCGAGACCAGCCTGACCAACGTGGTGAAACCCTATCTCTACTAAAAGTACAAAAAATTAGAAAGGCGTGGTGACGCGTCCCTGTAATCCCAACTACTCAGGAGGCTGAGGCAAGAGAATCACTTGAATCCGGGAGGCGGGAGGTTGCAGTGAGCCGAGATCACACCACTACACTCCAGCCTGGGTGACAGAGCAAGAATCTGTCTTAAAAAAAAAAAAAGAGCAAAACACATCTGGTTCATTTCTGTGTTACTCACCACACTGAGTACGGTGTCATCCTCAACATGATAACTGCAGGTTTAGATACAAATAACCAAGAATCTTAATTTTGTAGAAAGAAAGGTAGGGAAAGGAAGAGTCATGTGGGGAACTGTGAGAAGAAAGGACAGGGTTAAGATTCAGAGAGAAAAACAGGTGCTTTCTATTTCTAAAAGGTATCTTTAAATGCTAAAGGAAAAGTCAGATCACATACTATTTACTGTAAGCTTGGCTTTGACAGAGTAGGATGAACCAAAGTGATTGGAGATGACACACTGATATTTTCCCTCACTGGCAAATTCCACCTTGCGCAGCCGAAGGATGGTAGTATACTCCATCACCTCGCCACCTTGGGCCCGGAGGTGTGCATAATTTTCCATTTCGGCATCATGCAGTAGTTCATTGTCTTTTTTCCAAGCAAAAGTCATTGGGGAATCACTGCTGCTGGCAGCTGAGCAGACGAAACTCAAATTGGAGCCTTTTATTGCCGACTGTGTTTCTGGCTGAACCGTGATCTGGGGTTTGGGAAAATCATCTGTTCAAAATGGAGAGGCGGAGACAAAACAATGTTAAGGCTCAAGAGTCCGAATACTACTCAAATTTGAACACCAAGAAATGCAGAAACAAACAGCAGCTTAGGTGTTACCCTTTGTGTATATTTTACAGATGGACTAGCAGGCCCTGTGCTGAAATGATACGCGGGGAGAGTGTTTATAAAGTAACTCATTCATCTCAAATAGAGACGGAGACCCATTTATCAATGACTATTACCTGAGAAGAAACTGTTATTTTGGAGCTATCAGAAAACACACAGTTTATTCCCAATCCCTTATGCTTTGTATAAGCAGAAGAAGAAAGCAGTTTAAAAACTTCCAGCCTCATGGATCATTTTTGAATGCTACTACTATCAGAAACTGCAACTGTTCCCATGTTCTCCCCAAATAAGGAATAGCAACATTAAGAAATTGAACATCAATCATGACTAATCAACAAAGACAGCTATTAACACCCCATTTACCAAAACAGAACCACTATTAAAAAGCAGTAATTTAGGTAGAGCCAAAAAGAAAAAAAAATGCTGATAGCAAAATATAAAGCATCTCTAAGACAAATTGTAAGACACTGGCTTCGGCCTGGAGCTTGGAGTGGTCAATCACGCGGCTGTGCTACCCTGTCAAAGCTACATTATAATTTGAGCTAAGCAACTCTTTCATTCTAAGCAGTTATTTTTAGTT
Source organism: Cacajao melanocephalus (assembly GCA_963573385.1). Classification (NCBI taxonomy): domain Eukaryota; kingdom Metazoa; phylum Chordata; class Mammalia; order Primates; family Pitheciidae; genus Cacajao; species Cacajao melanocephalus. Next base: position 87,734 of record CAUYLG010008840.1, read on the forward strand.
CTCTGTTACTTTTTGGAAAAGTTACCTTTTTGAACTTCAGTTTCTCAGAGATGATCTAAACCCAGAAGGAAACATCTATCTACCAAAGTGTACTATTGGGGTGCTCTGAAAAAACAACTTTTATGTGTGTTGAATGGGTTATGGGGGATGCCTTGGTAACTCTAATGCTGCTATTTTTCAATGCCATATCTGCATATTGTAATTGAAGTGGTTTATTTTCTATATTATTCTGAAATTCTCATTTAATAAGTCAATGTTCAGATTCACAAGGAAGTGGAAAAAAAAACTATGGATACTATATACGTGTTTCAAAGTAATAGGGAGTTCCTATTTTGGGACTAAAAAACTATGAAATAAGGACCATGGGAAAGGAGCAGTTTGGGCCCTTACAGATGAATGCCAAAAGCTTATTCGGATCCAAAAGCTACATCAGAGGTTTTATTTCCAGAAACTACTGGCACTGCTTAATGCTGCAACCTAAAAATATATATCGTAGACAAAGCAGTTTTAAGTGAATTTTTAAATGCCAGTAGAAAAGAAGGTTAATATTTTAACACACATGCTTAAATATAAGCAAACTCTGATTTCCTGTTTCATAAACATACTTATTTTTACGGAGGTCTCCATGGCAGCTACTAGTAAATAGCAGTACCATGTAATAGACAGAAAACTGCACCAGAGATGAAAACTTTTCTTTTAAATACAGATCTGCTACTAATTAGCTATGTAAAGTTTGGGTAACTAGATTTCTAATGCTGAGATTCTTAGATGCTAAAACAATGGACCTTAAAATTATTTGTAATAAATTCACATTTCCTATTGCTTGTAAATGTTTTACCTACCAATTACCTAGCAGCCCATAAATCATTAATAACTTTCTCTTTCAGGTGAGCCTCCCAACAAGCCTCATAGTTGGGAAGAGAAGAAAAGAGGAGAGTCCCCATTTCATGGATGCAGAGACTAACATTTAGGGAATTTAAGTTAAGTAGAAGGGTTGGGACTATCCTTCCATTCTCCCAAGATCCAATTTCATTCTGTTTCCACCAAACCAACCTGATGCCAAAACAAAGATGAAGCAATTTTAGAAAATTCTCTTTCCCATCTGTGAAATTAAAATAATCAGCAAACTACAGACCCATTTTCCTCTACCTCAGCACAAATAAAAGCTTTATAAAGAGATCATAAATCTATTCAAAACCATTATTTGGATAAACGAGAGGGAAAAAAGAAGAATAAATAAAAGGCCAGGGCAATACTTATACTCACCACACACAAAGCCATCTGGGCTAACAGCAAAAATGCTTCTTCCTTTTAGCAGCTGAGGATGGGCACAACTGGCATTTACAAAGCTCTGAAAGTTGTTTTCCGCCACCCACTGTGGAAGCCATTTTAGTTGGCAATCACACAAAAGGCTTGATGTATTTAAATGCCTGAGGAGAGTAATTACATTCAATTTGTTCTGTATGAAATGCAGATTTCTACAAGTAAACTAAACCCAAGTAAATATTAACAAAGCAATGAATCTGGAAACTGGATACACACATCCCATGGAATAAGTATTCTACATTCCATTTTAAAATACGAGGGACGTTATCTAGCATGATTTTCTGTTGTTCTTACTGCCCTACTGAGACAGAGATGTTAAATTTATCAAAAGTACCTTACAACTGAAAAATGACTACTACATCGAGTCACTGTACTGTATGTGGTCCCACAAAGTTGCGAATTTAAAATAGAAAAAGAAACTCATTTCAACAAAAAGAACAAATCAACTCCTTTTTTGTTGTCTAGTATAAAAATTAAGTAACGTTAAGAATGTGCCAGGCACTTTTTACAGATACATAATCTAGCGTGACACATCATATGACAGTTTTCCCTTCTATACTTTCAGACTCCTAGAAGAAAAAGAAAAGCTTACAATTGTTGCAGTTTCTTCATTTGTGAAAATGCATTGCCTTGTAAAGACATGATTGCGTTGTCACTCAGGTCTCTGAAAAATCACCAAATCAAATGCATCAGGGCAAACCACCACCATTTTGCGCTTTGGGACAAAGTTTGGGCCCACACTGCCCACCCCATTTGCCAAACAAATACTCCTATCTATGTGTTGAAATAGAGGACTGGGGCACCCCAGAAGAATCCACTACAAAACTTGTGATGAAGAATGAGGGCATTTGTATCAGAGATAGGTTCTGTTTTAGTGAAAAAGATTGATTTTCTGTCATCACTTACAGGTTATTTGACTTACTAGGGCCCAAACTGTTCTATTATTTTATTCTATGACTCTTTATTCAAATTAGTAACTATTAGAAACTTCTAAATATACAAATAAAATTTCTCATAATTATGCTTTTAAAAAGCACCATTTACACAGTATTTTTGAAGACAGGCACTCAGTTAAGTGATTTACGTACGTTACTGCATTTATTCCTACAACAACCCAAAATATGATGGTATTACTACTCAGCACAAAAGGAGAAGGTAAAAGTTGAAACAATTATTTTCAATTCCAAAACCTGTGCTTTTAACCATTAATCTAATTCTGTCACACACAACTCACTAACATAAACGCAGTAAGATGTTTAGACAAGATATACTTGTTAAAACAAATACTTCAGGTAGGAAATTAATAATGAATGCATATTCTGGGCTAATTCTCCTTTTAAAGAGATTTATAAGCAGTCTGCATTAAAGTGTTCACCGCAATGATTACCATACTGTTTTTCTTTACAGGGGTCAGAATATACAAAGGGAATATTGAGTGAGACAAGTGGCAAGAGAAGACAAAGAAAGAAGGGACCAGACACGGCTAGACAAAGAGGCTGGGGCAATCAAGGAAGACTTACGAAAACTGAAGCAGATATTAATACTCTACTAATCCACTAATTCCACTTTCCCAGAAACGGAATGGGCCAAATGACAAACCCTTTTGGCTAGTTTTCTTTTCAAAATAGTCAGTTTCAATAAATACTGCAATCTTGGTCTGCCCTTCCAAAACTCAGCTTTGTAGAATCATTCCGCTATAATTTGACTTGCCGCACTCACTGTCAGGATGGCTGATAATCCCAATCTCCCTCAGACTAACTGGTGCCGTCAGAAGATGACAACAAAGTGGTTTATAGATAACAGCTAAATCTTCACTCTCAATATATAGCACACATGGGAGAACCAAACATTTATTTTAAATTGTAACTTCTTTTGTCCTGGTTAAGAGATATTAAAACTTTTGGCTATAAGCATTCCTTAACTGTCAGAGTAGATACTATACATTACGTTGTACTTTTACTTTTTACTGTACAAGTGTAAAACATTCATCCACGGTTTTAAGGGGTTGGTTGGTTCCCTTAGTTAAAACATGCACATTTTGATTTCTATCGAAGTTAGCTAGCTTTCCTCTCTTAGTGGCTGAAAATTCCTGAGCCCCTAAATGACATTTCAGAAACGTGTGCCAGGAGTTACTGGGAGTAGCGGCAGAGATTGTACAGGCAAGAGCTAGTGGGATGCAGGGACACTGTGGAAGTAGGAACAGCTCTGAGCTGAGTACTGTTTCTGACAGTTACTAACTGATGGGTCAAGAAGAAACAAAAGAAAACAACAACAACAAAGAACAATGGTAAGAGGGTTGTATGTTTTATAATTAAACAACAGTAAGAGACCAACAATTCTCAAAGTAGTGTTAAAACACTATGTCACTCTTAAGGATTGTGGAACATTATCTTTGTTCTTTAATATCCAAGTCATCTCCCTTAACTGTCCAATGGAATCAATAAACTCTTAGAACCTCCACTTAGCTTAACAATAAAGATAATAATAGCTATTGAACTGTATTCTGATTAAAAATTAAATGAGACAATATATGTGAAAAAGCGGCACAATACCCAACATATAGTGGATGAACAATATCTAGTAGGTTTTTTTTTAAATTAATCACCGTTTGAGAAAAACAATTAAAAACCCATTAAGGAGCTATAGCTTTCGTCCTTAAATACAAAGGAAAGCATATACCCGTACATTTCTATATAGGTAGGTAGATAAGTAGGTAGGTAAGTAGGTAGACAGAAAAAGAGATAGAAAGATAGGGAGATGTTTAAATGCATTTTATGAAACTGGAAGGATGCCAACTAAATTACATTCTAGTTTGTTTTATCTTTCATGACACAAGAGTAAATAACCATCTTAGAGACTCTGTTTAGGGTAAATTCTGCTACTCACAGATGCTCCAATGCATCCAAACCAGTGAAGGCTTTTTTAGTAATAGATCGAATCCGATTTCCCTGGAGTATCCTAGGGGAAAAAAATTACATTGAAACAGTTAATTTAAAAAGCCATTTTGGGGGTGGAACTCTCATAAACACAACTGCTTTTTAAATTATGGGTAAACAATTCCATTTTCTTCAATTAAACAATACATCCTGTAAAAATCTGTCCACACCATCTATTTCAATAATATAGTTCAACATGGTTTTCAAAGCATTCAACAAAGAGCCCAACAAAAGTACGTATATAATGAGTTACTCTGCTGATTAAGTTAAATCACTGTTTTTCAGAGTCCTTTTAGGAATAGGTAGAGACTTTATTTCAAGTAAACTGTCTCAGAACATTAACAAGGCAGGTAATAGCGAATGCTTTCTCCTTCCCCTTCTCTGTGGATACCTTCATCCACAGGAGTTTAGGACTATAGGGAGCTCAATTTGAAAACTGCTGGCTTAAAACATGTAATTTGACCATCTGCAAGACCATTTTATGGCTAATTATAAGATGTTTTCATCCTGTTTTGCTTGTAACCTACCACAGCATTATCAGTGGCTACTAGATTACTTCATTAAAAAAATTCCTGCAAGGACAGTACAACATTGAGGATTTCAAAATGTGGAAGTGCATGCACTAACTTTTACACAAAGATAATTCCACAAGTCTAGGCCCTCAGCATAGTTGAAAATGATTAAGTAGATATTAAAGTAAATTACACACATTAAAGTGTTGAATAAAACACTTTCACCTAAGGAAGAAAAAGCTAATAATATACATCCTGCATAACAGCACGAATCTGGGGAGAGGATAAAGGGTAGTAACCACAATAAGCACCGATTTCCAATCTCTTCATGATATGAACTTGTATAGCTGACTACAGTCATGACAAAATTTTAAATCAACGAGTGAGCTAAATTATGAGGCAATTCATACTCACAGCCGCCTCAGTTTGTCAAGCCCAGAGAAAGCGCCATTCATGTCTTCAATCGTCCAGGAAATTTCATTGTTCTTCAGATCCCTAGTTGTAAAAGAAGCATTCCCTTTAGAGTGATATGCTCAGAAAGCCTAATATCACCATCCACGTGGCATATCATTTGTAAAACATTTCTCATAATTCCCCACATTATCTCCACCTCTTTCAAAATAATAGAAAACTCTCATTTCTTCAACTTATTTCTTACACCCTGCCTGATTCCCTCAACAACATTTTAAGATTTTCCCTAAAATCAGAAAAAGTTGACACTGGCCCTATTAATTTCTCTATCAAGATGACTACATTCTGAAAGATCTGAACAGTCTGAAAAATACATTAAACTTTAAAACCACTGTTCCAACCACACATGCAGAAGTTCGCCAAAGCATACAGCATGTCTTTCAATTATGTAATGCTTCAAACAGTGAACAGAGCAAAAGTTTCTGACAGAGCAAAAATCAAAAGTCTATTGCACAACCTTAAATTATCATTTGAGAAATTTTTCAAAGGTCAATTAATTCAACTCCCTTTTCTTTCTCTTAGGACAGAGATCAGGTTGAGGATGTAACTGGCAGGATAAACGGCATCTTCCTTCACTGCCCTTTGTAGACCTTTTTAGTAAAATGTAGTTTTTAATCTGCATTTTATAAAGAAAAATTAGTGGACTTACACTTGTTTCCCTCTTACACAGTTACCAACTTCCTGGAGAGCCTGAGAAGGCTAACTGTAATCACCAAAACAAACTGATCACTGTCCTTTTCAAGCCCTTTACAAAACACATATGAAAGAAATGGATCCATTTTAATCAAACTGATCTGGGAAAAATTAAGACACTACCTCTGAGGCTGCACACATTTCCTTGGCAACAAAGGAAATCTGCTAGGAGAAAAATGGGCACATTTAGGAATCAATTAGGTTCATGTACTGACAACAAAATGTGTAACTTACAAAGTCTTTAAACTGGAAAGCCCGCGGAAGGCACAATCAGCAATGTAGCTGACTTTGTTGTTCCCAATGTGCAGTGTATTCAGTAAGCTCAGGCCAAGGAAGCTTGAATCATCTAACCTTGATAAGTGATTGAAAGTTAGGTCCCTGTAAAGAAAAAAGAGAAAAACAACAAGAGCTTTTATTTTTCAATTCAACACAATGATTCGTTTTCCAAAAGACGGGTACTGTATGAGTTACACTAATCCTTATTTTTAAATTCTGCTTTAATACCCAAGTAAATATTTCTAATCTCAGTAATTAAAAAAAATACATTCTCAGGTGAGATATTTCTCATTACAGCATATGAAGAAAAAAAAATACATTCTCTTGACTTGAAAATAACCATCACTGCTTTCGCCAATGTGGCAAAGTACTGCAACAGCACAACTGGCTTCAACTTATCACAACAAAAATAAGACTAGGTTGCATGTGAAAAAAGCTGTCACCTTGGAAACTTTGTTACGAAAATTTCACAGATCAGTGGTAAGAAGCTCATGCCCTGGCATGATCCTTGCTCTCAAACCTGAGGAGAATAAAAGGCAACTCACAGCTCACTAAGCTTCTGGCAGAACTCCCAGGCATCAGGGCTGATCCTGTTGATGGCATTTTGGCTGAGATGAAGTTCCTGCAGCATCAGCAAGCCGTAAAGCCAGCCTTTGGTAATCTCTGTTAGGTTGTTATGGTCCAGCTGCCTACATTTACAATAAGAATCAAAAGCAGGATCAAAGCTTCATTATCTAGTCTCTTCAAAGGGGACATATGATTACAACCTATTACATATTCCTATTGTTATTAGATGTTCAGCTTTTGTTATATGAAGACACCAGCAAAAAAAAAAAAAAAAAAAAAAAATTCCATATATTCTTTTAATTTAGGTGCTTACAAATTTATGTACTTTTAAATTATCAATCATATTACCTGAATCAAAACTGAATACTAAATTATAAATAAGATTGTGGATTATGAGATTTTAACATAGGATTTCAAATAAGACCTACTGAATGTACACTAGCACTCTATGATCATACTACCTGAGTACGGACTGTGATAACCAAGACTTACAAAATTTCCATGTTGCTCAGCCCCCAAAAAGCTCCATCCATAAGTTTCGTGACTCCATTTCTTTGCATTTTCAGAGATTTCAGAGCACCAAGCCCTTGGAATGTCAGTCCATCTACGTTTTTAATCTTGTTTCGGTTCAATTCACTGCATTGAGTATCACAAGAGTTAGCTTATATGGCAATTAAATTCTGGAGGTAGTAATAAAATGTGTTATTACTACAACACAGTTAAACCAGTCGGTGTTCAATGATGTAGTGTTTTCAGTTTCTAAACATTTTTATTGCAAAGAATTTCAATCTGTTAAGCAGAAAGTGAATTTCCTACTGAAATGTGTCATGTGTTTTTGTAATAATAAAATACTGAAACTAGACGGCACTTTAATTTCTAAAGTCTTGTCCGCTCAGTATAGACACAAACTAGATTTGTTTTTAAACAATCCAGAATGAGATTATTAAATGTTATACTAAAACATGAAGTCTACCAAGGAGCAGGACCTCAAGTTTATCCTGTACAATCTGTTTACAAGTTGGTTACTATTGTTCGCCACTCTTTTTAGGTTTAATACTTTCTCTTTAAGGCAGTAGTTCTCAGCCTTGGTTGCACACTGGACCCAACCTGGGAGTTTTAAAAATTTCTGAAGCTTGGATCTTACTCCCAGAGGTCCTAATATAATTGATCTAGGGTGTGGCCTGGGCAGCAAGAGTTTTAAAAGCTCCCCAAGTGTTTGTAATGTGCAGCCAAAGTTGCACTATTGCAGGAGTCTGTTCACAGATCGTTCTACCATTATTAACGAGACAGATCTTCACAGCCACTTAAGCTATCAGAGCCTCCTGGAATTGCTGGTATTATTCTCATAAACCACAGCTGTTGAGAGGCCCCGGATTTCGTCAGTGCCACAATGGCACTTTTGTACTGGTGTTGTCCAACGACTAGGCTGTTGGCTCTCTCAGTAACAATCTAACGTGCCTTGTCAAGCAGCAGCTGGCACTACGTGACGTTTAAGACTCTTCCCAATCTGGAAATTTTACAGCTCCAACTCTCAAAGGAAAGGTGGCTATATCCTTGTCCCTAAACTCCTTTTGCTACACTGTAGATTTTAAGGAATAGACACCAAGGGTTTGGAGGAGGTGAGAAACAATATCTAAGAGGACATTTTACTTACAGGTGTTGCAGCTGGGGCAGTTTAAACATCTTGGGTGGGATAGCTGAGATTCGGTTCCTGTTCAGCTTTAACACAAGGAGTGTGTTGGCCAAATTGTCAAAATACCCAGGTTCCATTGATGTGACTCGGTTGCTGTTGAGATACCTGTTGAAAGTTTAAAGATGAGCTTCTCTTTCTGATTTATTTGCAAGTTAAAGTGGAGGCCATCTCTGTATTATAAAGAGTCTCCAGGGAACCTAACCATCAATGGAAACTTTAAATAATTACACTTTAGGTCCTCAAGGACAGCTGTTGATTAAGATTCATACATATTGCTGGGAAAAGAGTGATTAAAATATGTGATGGTGGCAAAACTTTTTTATAAATATCCACTTTTTATGACATTCATTTATTAATAAAACATAGCAATGGTCTGATTTTGATTGTTTTAAAAATGAGCACTTTTCATACTACCTATGTTTTCTAATAAAAAATGTGTAATTTTTTGTAACCTAAAAATGTAAGAATAAACAGAAGATTGTGGTTGTTTGAGCTTACAGCAAATTCCAAGTCAATAAAATTGTACTTTGGATCCATCAGTGGTAACGTGGAGTTTGCTATATCTTATTTTTTCATTATAATATTTTCATTACAGGTGAAAGTTTTTGCTAAAGAAAACATCACTTACAGATATTTGAGCTGTAGGGGTGGAAACGCAGTTTTGAGCTCTGAAATATTGTTGCTGCTAAGGTCCAAAGTTTCAAGGGATTGAAACTCTTTCAGATGTTCAGGTAGTATTTCAATAATTCTGTTTCCAGCCCTAGAATTAAAAGAAAGCACAGTTAGCAAGGTTAATGGTGCAACAATCTGAAAGAAGAAAAATATTTTCTATTCCTGACTGAGGTTCTTTGGAAATATGAAACTGACTAATCTAAACAGTACTTTTAAAAGTTGAAAAGCAATACCATGGCCATTTTAAGTTATTCACTAAATTATAAATCATAATATTCAAATATATGAAAAACATTTCTGTGTAAGTCTGGGGTACTGTTTAGCAGCTGTGGCTGTCTGAATGCTATGCGCTTAAAGACAACAGTTTGATTTTCTTTATGCTATTCTTCTTTTTTAAAAAAAATTATTTTTATTTGTTGTTATTTTTTGGAGACAGGATCTCACTCTGGCACCCACGCTAGAGTGCAGTGGCATACTCAGGTTACAACAGCTCAAACCCCTGGGCTCAAGGGATACTCCTGCCTCAGCCTCCACGTAGCTAAGGCTACAGGTGAGTGCCACCTCACCTCACTAATTTTTTGTACAGTAGGGGTCTCACTATGTTGCCTAGGCTGGTCTCAACTCCTGGCCTCAAGCAATCCTCCAGCCTCGTCCTCCCAAAGTGCTAGGATTACAGTTGTGAGCCACCACACCTCGCTATTTTTCTAAACAGCTCTTCTCCCTTCTCCCCTTATTAAATGGTATAGGAAATGCGTAACACCAATGTGGCATACCTGACACTGATGAGTTAATTCCCTATTCCTTCTTCTTGATTCCTAATCTATTTCTAATTCTTCTCTTGAAAAGTGTCCATATTACAGGTGCCATTGAATTTAAAATACTTGTCAGATTGGGATTTTTTTGAATCATGGGAGAGAGGTCCCCTTTTCTTTAAGAAATACCAAGTTTCAGGGAACGGCCACAGTCTTCAGTACCAGTGAATATTGCTCCAGGGCTTTCAATAGTACAAAAGTATCACATAAGAGCACTCCAGTTTGAATAATCCCTTGGCATAATCAGATCAAAACATGTTTTACATTAAAAGTCTTAAACATCAGACCATGATGTCCAGTATGGCAGCCACTGGCCACATGAGGCTCTTTATATTTAAATTAATTAAATTAAATGCTAATTTAGCTCCTTAGTCACAGTAGCCACATTTCCGGTGCTCCATAGCCATATACTCCTGGTAGCTATCAAATGGTACAGCACACATACAGAATGCTTCTACCAATTGTGTAAAGTTCTGTTGGTGTTATACTGAACAAATGGAAAGAAAAACAGGAAAAAAAAAAAAAAGAGGCGTTTCCGAAGCTCTTAAAAAGTCATCAATATGGTAACTCCCGAAGGAAAATGCAGTATTAAATGACAATTTTGTTAGAAAACAGCAATCAAACGGATGTGCAAGTCATCTTAATTGTCATAGTAGATCAGGTAGTTTGGACTTTTTTAGACCATCTTTTGGTGGGGGAAAATAACGTCAAGGTAGAAAGTATACCTACAAATCTTAGAAAGGTCTCCTCTTTACAATGCAAGGAACAATGAAACAATCTGAATGCTCTAAACAGAATTCTGCGTCTTATACAAGTCACAAACTGGTGTTTGTACAGGGTCTGAAGTTAATCTTCAATTAAAAAGAAAACTTACAAAATATATCTTGTGTATTTTTTGTACCAAAAACTGGATTTCTATGGTGTTCTGAGTGTACTAAGCTCTTCTGCATTATTATAACTCATCAGTCTCTCACTATCTCAGGAGGTTCCCAAGTGAGGTGTACCTCTCACATATTTTCACAAAATCCTGTGCTGCATGCTGACATAGCACTTACACCACTGGTCTTCTCTCCCATCCTGAGATACTCTTAGAAGCAGAATTCTCTATCACTCCTAGAATGTGTATAAAATCTAATAATGTTGAGGATCGATTAAGTGCCAAGCCCTATGCTAAATACTTTTCATATAGTATGCCCTTTAATCATAATAAAATTTCTCTGGTACAAACATTCCAAAACATTTTAAAACTAGGGCTTTTCACCTAAGAAGTTCAAGCATTCCTGAGCCAACTCAAAGAATAAGCCCGGGCTGTTCCTAAAGCAACCCCTTAAGACTTCTTTCATAGAATACAGAGTATGAAAGATATTCTGGCATTTAATTTCTTATACAGATAGGTACCTCCCTTGAAAAGGCTGCTACTTCCCACCTTGCAAAAATGCTGAACTTCCGGTTTTAAACTGATCTGGGAATCTACTCTGGCTCACTGAGCCATCATCATGCCAACACTAAGAATGCCCCAGAACAGAGCCCCTCCCAATCTCTGCTCGCCCGCTTTGCAGGTGAGAGGGTGCCCCAGGGTCTGCACGAGTTCAGCATCTACCAGAGTTAAGATGGCTGACTTTCTGTCAGGTGTCGCCTTCTTCACAAGAGAATAATAAAGGAAGAAAACAGGCTATACATTTTATCTTTAAACAACAACTTAAGAAAGCTTCTAGAAATATTGTTAAAACCCTTCTGCACAGTATTTTTAATGACTGTGGGTGGACTGTCTTTTTCCAACTTTAAAATCCAAGCCATCAGAAAATATAATGTCAGGTAACTAACATAGACAATGCGTATCTTAAGAGTCGAACTTTATGATAATAATAAAGTTGAAAAACAAGAGACAATTCAGCAGTCCTATGTAGAAGTCACAAATGAATCTCAAGCCCTTCAGATTCCCACAAAGTCTTACAGACTTTGTTTAGAGTCAAGTCAGCCATGACCTCTGCTTTTGACCATTTCCCACATCTGGATTCGCCTGTGTATAAACTCCTTGATCTAGCTGTGAGGTACAGGGTAATGCAAGTGAGACAATTAGTCAATTCCTAGGTCCCGGAGATGGATTCCATCCAAGAGACAAGCCACAAGGCCTTAGGGTCAGGGTGTGTGGGTTAAATAAAACCACACTGCTCTAGGGGACAAAAGTTTTCTCTTAAATGCATAATCCAAATGTTTGCATTAGCAGGATGTCCTCCTACAAACACTGCAGTCGCTCTGAAGTGCCTGAGTGCCCCTCTCTCTATCCCCTCCACCATCCCTAGCCCTATCTCCCTTCAAACTCTGCATCTGGTTTTGGTCGCCAGGCTGTCTGAGGCAAGTACAGCTACATTTGTATTTACCAACAACAAAAACAAAACACTCAGCTATGGATGTGTGCAATAAATAAAGCAAATTAGTTTGGGGGCTACGGAGCCCCACAGGTGTCTTATCATGTTGGTCAAATAAGGCTACAAGTTAGATAACAGACCATACAATCTTTGGTTTATATATTCGTTTGTTTATAAGGTAATTATGAACAAGGTATTAAAACTGCCAATTACTTGAGTGACGAATAAAATTTTCCTTGCAGTAAAAGTACGCTCCAGCCAAAGCCAGCAATTTCCTGAACTGCACACCTCCTAAATTGCAGTGTGAAAGTGCTCAGTTATAGATGGAGCGTGCACAGTGCTGTCTTTGTCAGCACCGCTTCCTAGCACAAAAATCCCTTACAACTGCCGGAATAATAGTCCCTGTATCACAAAAATGTAAATCTGTCCTAATGGAACTGAATTAAATCCAAATACCCATTTCTTATTAGCTCTCAGACTAACTGGCAAATAACCACCTGATATATACCATACCGGTTTAAAGCAAAACAAAAAACAAAGAAAAAACTTGCTTTGTATCATGAAGAGGGCTAAAAATGGGAGACAACTACCTTAAAAAATTAAATTAAAAAATCTTTTTTATCATCTAAAACCCTCAAAAAAAACACATATTTCATGGAATTGGTCAAAAATATCCACTTTTAGAAGACAAAGATTCAACTCAACTCCAGCTTTAATTTTTCTCCAAATAGGAATAAATGCCAAACTTGATCAACACATTTAAAGGCACTGTAGTTAATTAATATTTTTGGCAGGAAATGTGCAACGCTTGAACAAAAATAAAACTCTGAATACCTTTTTCCATTACTTAATGTGGAAATACCATCTTTCCATTGTTCAAAAATCACAAAATGAACTGAAAATATTGGAAGGTGTTTCAGCCTCATACAAATCCATCTTAGAGACTAGGAATATTTTGGTCTTGTATGTTTGTTGATAGTACAGGGAGTTCCACGGTTAAATAATTTCTGAAGTGAAGTATAATTAGTTCCTTGTGGACACACAGACCTGGGGACTTGGGCTGGTCAGGAATGCCAGATGGTTCCCTCAGGCTTCTAAGAGGCCACTGGAAAAACAGGAGTCCCAGGTATTTCAGCCTCAGCTTCTTGGGTCCAACGATAATGGTTTCATTTTGTTGCCAATTTCACTTTTCAGCCAACTTTGCCAAATACCTTTAAAATGCAGAGGCAAACATGGCTTACCATTTTCATCTGATGTTATTTAACTCTGAGAGTGCTGGAGTTCTACATGAACAAGATGGATAAGCCCCTGACCTCACAGAGCTTAAAGTCTAGTGGTGAGAGCAGCGGGCAATCCAGGGAGCTGTCCACAGCGTGGTGAGTGCAGCGACAGGAAAGGAAGAGTGGGCCGTGTAAGTACAGTGGACAGACTTCTCCACAGCAGTAGGGAGAGTGTTGGGGGTCAGCAACACTTCCCAAAGGAAGGGAAGAAACGGCCACACTGAGATCTGCGGGATGAGTTGGCTCAGCAAGGGACAGAAGCAGCTGTGCTCCAAGCAGAGGCAAAGACTTGGGCAAGTGAGAGCAGACCAAGGCTTCCTTTGAGGAAATGAAGGAATGCCTGATGGTGGAGTACAGACTGCATGGGTGGAGACTGGAGAAAGAAGAGGCTCAAGAGTAAGGCCACTGGAACATGAGAGCAGTCAAGTTGGGCCCTGGAAACCATGTCAGGTATTTGGCCTTATCTCAAGATCAACTGTGGGGAGGGGGCCAGAGGAGGTCAAATGATGGGGTGACAATATCACATGTACATTGTAGAATGGCTACTCTGGTGGCTGTGGGTGGAAAGACTGGAATGAGGAGGGCAAGATCAGGTGCAAGGGCACCATTAGGAGGCTCCTACTCCATGCAGGACAGATGACAGACAGCATGATGATGGGTGACCTCAATGCCCAGTTGGGGGGGTGAGGCACCACACTTCCTCTGGTTTCCAGGGCACACACTGTGTCTTCTCCTTCGCTGACATACAGGCTCAGCTCTTTCAGCTCTGCAGCCTCTGGCCATAGGGACCCAGTTCAGCTCTACTAGAGTTCTCATTCACTATCCATTACCATTGCATTTGGTGTTTCTGATATGGGAGGTTTTCTAAGACACAGGGTTCAGACTAGGGTTCCCCCTTGCTCAGGTATGAGATGCTACTGCCAGGAACAGTCCAATACTGGCATTTTAATTTGTCTGTAATCACTAAGAAAATGGATGAGTGCGTTATTCTCACATAAGAACTATGCTAGTTTGTTCCGATACTGTTAACATCTGCCTTGAATCTAAATCTGTACCAAATTAACAACAGCAAAATATAACTTATGAGGTTAGTGATAAGACCACTTAGTGCGATGATTGGTTCTACTTCTTGATTCACTGTAACCTCCAGAAAGCGTAAGTGTCTCAGAAGAACCTTCATGCTCTCTTAAGTGGATATAAATGGTGTTAGTTTAATTCCAGGGTCTGAAAGGAGAACCACAGAGTGAAATATTCTTTGTTAGGGAGGAACCAGAATATCAGGTTTTCTCACACTGGAATTCCTAAACCAATCAAAGTGTAGCTTCCTGTTGAAAAAGAGGTATCTGTCAATAGTTGTAGCTGTCACCTACCTAGTACACAAGATAACAGGCAGCTTAAGACCTTGCAGCTGTGATGTGTAAGGACATGTAATCTAGGCAATTTAGAGAAGGTATCTGCATGCAGCATTTTCCTTTAAGAGGATGTGTGCACTGAAATTTAATGCAAAGCCATTTTTTATGCTTGCAGTGCCGTCTTTTCTTAAAATGCATCACTCTAACCACATCCCGTAAGTCGAATTCAGTGATTGCAACTAACAAATTGCTGAATCTGTGGTCATTCCATACAAACAACCATCAAGCAAGCAGATTAAATGTATTGACTGGTACAGTTAAGCCTGGCCCCCAAGGAAATTCTAATTTCTATATATAACTTGCAAACAACCAGCTTAGCACCATTTATAAAGGAATTACAAACCATTAAAGAAAGCACTACGTTTTGCAAACACATTACAGATCACTTATATTTCCAACAATAACCCCCACACCCTTCCAAAAAGCTTCCTTGAAAACTATCTTGGCTGGAATAACTAACACCCCACAATATCAGGCTACTTTTAACAGAAATTTGGCAAGCAAAGAATTCTCATACAGATAAAAAAATAAACAGTCTCTGCTCATCTCTTTTCTAAAAAGATAATTAAGAAGTTTCATTAAAGGAACACATGTTTAGACTGGTCCATTGGTACTGTGGCATCAAAGAGCAAAGCCAACTGAGGAAACTTTTGCAAGGAGACAGATTCTTGATGAATAATTAAGGACACTAACCAGCAAACGAGCACTGGTATAAGCAAAGAGTCCATTCTTTCAGCAAAAAGCAAGTTATCCTTTGGTTCGCAAACATAATAAAGATGGCCACATGTTAGTATTTTAATATAGAGGTCCTCCAATAATCAGTGTCCTATTCACACACCAGTCATAACACATGTTAGAAATGAAAAAAGAAATATGAGCCAAGTTCAGTGGTGCATGCACGTAATTCCAGCTACTTGGAAGGCTGAGGTGGGAGGATCACTTAAGGCCAGGAGTTCAAATCCAGCCTGAGCAACAGAGCAAGACCCTGTCCCCTAACAGCAACAACAACAACAAAATCAGTATGAGAAATATAAGAAATAGGAGTCAAAAGCCCATTCACATCACATACAAAACAGCCCTGCTTTGATCCCCAAGTATAAATTCAATCTAGTCCTTTATGTAAATGGAAACTTACAAAGCAAGTCCTAGAAGACAACAGGCTAAAGAAGACACTGAAAAATCATTTTAATCTTAAGTAATTTATGTACAATAACAACTGACTCTACTTTGATTTAGTAAACTTTAAAAATGTTCCTATTTCTTTTTTGAGGCAGTCACATGTCGGACCACTGATCTGGTTTGAGTCTCCCCTACTAGCTTGCGATTTACTTCTGAGTGGAAAGAAGCAAGAAGACTCTAATTTATCTCTGACTCCCCAGCGCTCAGGACAAAATGAATGGGTTCAAGACCCCAGAGTGAACAAACTAGAGTCCAGACACTCTAGATCAACTACAGAACGCACCATAAGGATTTATCTCAGCAATTGCTCAAAATGCATACAAACATCAGAAAAGAGAATGTCCATTACTGCTGCCAGCAAGTGTAAACATAAAACTGTGATACTTTACATTAATCAACCTACTGATCAGATCTGACACAATAACTCAAACTACAGCTCCCCAGAGAGATGATTTTGATTCTATTCTTGGTTCTGTGTCTTGATCTACTACATTTTATGAACCTTAGTTTTCTCACCTGTAAACAGAGGGAAATAAAATGATCTTCCAGCTCTACTGAGTTGTGACTCTAGATCTGGATGACAAACACTGCAAATGAGCAGATTTGCTGCAGAGAAGTCACACGATTGCATCATGTAAAAATTGTAGCCTCTTGTAGAACCTACCCTCCCTCTTGGGGGCTTTTTTCACCTCTCTCCTCCTGGGAGTCCCATTACCTGGATGCCTAGTCTTCCTCTTTCTTGGCTTACTCCTTCATTTTCCTGGGGTCTATCTTCTGTTAGTTTTGCAAGAAACCATGTGTAAAAGCTGTCACTTCATGTTTGGAAATATCTTTACAGGACTGACAATGTGGGTGTTTATACTTCAAGTTATTCATCTTTTTCTCTTAGGATTTTGAAGACACTGCTCATGGATGATGCCAGCTTGGGGAGCCAGAGGCCATTCTGACTCTCTGTGCCAGTGTTTTGCAAACTTCAGCACACATCAGAATTGGTGGGCAGGGGCTTCTGGAAGCCCAAACTGTTAAGCCCACACCTTCAGGGCTTCTGTTTCACTGGGTGTGGGTAGAGACCAAGGAGGCTGTATTTCTACCACGTTCCCAGCTGATGGTGTCGAGCTAGAAGCACAGACCTCATAGGACCATCTTTGCCTTCTTTTCATGTCACTCAGTAGGTCCATTCAATCTAGGAATGTATATTCCTCTGTTCCAGGAAATTCTGTTGTATCTTTCATAATTTCCTCCTTTCCACTTCCAATGACATCTCTTTGTGAAATTCCAATTAGACAGGTGTTAGATTTTCTGGTTCATTTTCCTATTTTCTCATTTTTTTCCTCCCCTGATTTCCAGTCCTTTGTTTTCTGGTGTTTTTTTTCTGAGAGAGTTTTTCAACTTTCTCCCAATATTTTTATTACCTTTTTAAAGTGTCTGGTATTGTATTTTTAACTTTTCTGAATATTCCTTTAAGAGTTTTTTTTTTTTCGCCATGTTTTTCTGGTTTTGTGGACACAGTACTTTCTCTTTTCTCTCCAAATGTATTAAATTTGTTTCAATCTTCCTTTCTCCTTCCATTTGTCTCTGATTCTCATTCCTCATTTGTTTCAGACTGTTACTTCATTGTTAGAATCTTCTTCAAAAGTCTGATGATCACTGGGTACTCATTCATACTTAATAAAAAGCAGCACTAAAAGCCTCCTGAGGGCTGTGTGTGGTATGGGCTTGCTGAATGGTGAGTGCCAGCACAGGTGAATGAGTGGCCTATTTTAGGATGAAATGGCCACATGTCAGTTTCTGTGCATCTTCTCGCAAATTCTCCAACCTCCAGTCTGGTGAGTACAGCCTGACTGCTACCATCTGGAAAGGCTAACAGGAAATAAACTGAAGGGAGAGGGTGTTGCCTTCAGTATTCACATTTGACTTCATTTTCCTGATTTCAGAAGACATTGCCCTCAATCATCACCCGCTTCACAGTTGGGCTTGTGTCCTGAATGCTAGAGACTTTCTATTTAAGCTCTCCCAAAATTAAATTTCCAGATCTCAGTGTCATGGGAAAGGTAGTTACCGGGCTTTAAGTTTTGGAGAAGAAACCTGGAGAGGTCTGGTTAGTTCTATTTTCCTATTCAAAAGTTTTAACCAATCCTGTTTTCAGTCCTACTGCGCACTCCCATCTTTATAGCTTCTAAGTTCCTAAGCCACTTTGAGGTTCTGCAGCACCTTTTTTGTTTTTTTAAGGATCAACTTCACTTTTTCTCTTTTAAGTCAGTTACAATTTATCCGTTTGCTTGCAAAATTTGTATGGCATCTTTCATTTGGACTGTATCCTCTCTTTGTGTTCTCTATTTTCTCTTTGCTCCTGTTGGTATACACTTTTTTACTCCTTTACTTTTATTTTAAAGGGATTGTAGGAAGGAGCAGAGTGAAATGAATGTACTCAGTCCATCATGCTTAATAGCAAGTCTTCAATAGATATTCAATGACTAAAACCAGTTTTTCTCTAAATACTAAAATAAAACCGGTATAAACTGTAGTCTGTTTTACAGGAAAAAAGAAATCAGCTTAGATCTGTATATTTTAAAAATTAGCCTACATAAAGAATTTTCACTTCAGATGATAGTACAAACTAGAAAACACTGCATCAGTTATCATATAGATGACTGATTCCATATAAACACATCCAGTTAAATCACCTGATAGGTATGGTTCACAGACCAAAGGACTAGAATGCAGACACAGAGTAGCTTTACTTCACCCAAGTATTTATCTTGCCCTTGTGAATAAGACATAGAAAGTGTGGTGAAAACTATCATACAGGCAGGTGAGTTGACATCCCTTGTCTTTATTCACAGACTGACATTAACCTTTAGGGAAACAGTTAGTGGCAGCTACTGTGACCCTGTGCTGTCGACATTTGTATGAACATAGAGATGTGAATGATCAAGCACAAATGCCACAGAACTGAAAGTGTAATTCATATATTAGATGAATTGTGATCCAAACCTCTCAATGCACTAAAATAATGCTCAAAATGCAAGATGAGAATTGAGCTGGGATAAGGCAGTGTTTTGGATTTTTAATCAAGCATTTTTAGAAGGCCTATTTGAAAGCGATTCTTATGAGAAATGACAACAAGCTCAGTGACATCAGCTAACCACAAACTCAGTATGAGCCAATAATATAACATGGTGTTTAAAATTCTACTATAATGTTAAGCTTCATTAATGTCCAGTATTCTGGTTGAGAGATGGCCCCACCATATTCTGTAAAAGTCAGACCACATCTCAGGTATCTTGTTCTGGGTCTTGTGTTTATACTGTCAGGATAGAAAGATATGTAGTGGGGAGGACTTTAAGCCTCTAGACCTGCGTTTCCCACCATAACAGCCACTAGTTATGAGCGGCTATTTAAATTTACACTAAAAATTCAAAATCTGGGTCACACTAGGCACATTTCAAGTGTTCAGTATTCACGTGTCTAGTAGCTACCACCACGTACAGCACAGATACAGAACATTTCCATCACTGCAGAAAGTCTCACTGGACAGCCCTTGTCTATACTCATGCCATGCAAGAAATGGGAATGAGAATTATGAGCCAGGAGAAGGGAAGACTTTAAGAAAATCTTTAAGACTTACGTAGAAAAGAGAATTATGAATAACTATTATTAATTATAATTAGGAGTAATTATTCTGCATAATTAAGAATTATGCAGAAAAGATAAGTTGTTCTCTCCAGCACACAGAGTTATGACAACAGGTAGAAGCTGCTGAAGGGCAGAGCTCTGCTTAATGTATAAAAAGTCCTAGCGATTAGAATTAGTCGCTATGGAAAGGCTGTTCACCAAGAATGAGCTTTTGTTCTTTCAAGTGATTAAGGAGAGAGAGGTCAGACAACCTCCCTTCCGGGGATTTCTCCATAGAGAAAAATGTCTCTTCCAAGTTACTAGAATAATGTAACAACACACTCAACTATCAACAAATGAGTTATTATCAGTTATATGATATAGCAAGCTGTTCCTAACTCCTTTCACCCTTTCTTTAAAATATACAGGGGGACTATACTGAGGAAATTAAGACAAGAAAGGCCAGAGGAGAATAAGAAAAAGAGAGATTTATATAATTAATCGACTACTTCCCTGAGTCTGTAAACAACCATTTATCTTTGAAGAACTGTCCTCTATCCTAGGTCGATACCTCGTGTGGGATCACAAAGCATCTTATTCTTGAAAAAAAAAATGCTCATTTTGATTCTATTTTATAATTTCTTATTTTAAAAATGGTTAAAATCACTCATGCATGGTAAAACTGACAGTCGAAGTATGCCATGTTTATCCTATGCTGTATGATACCAGCAGCATGAATATTAACTTAATATTTCATTTTGCCTTCCACCTCACTCTACAGACTGCTCCAGCTGCTGGATAAAGCTATATGAGAGACAGGGAGACAGCAGGTAGGTGATTTTAAGTATTAGAAAGGAGGTGTTTATATTTATAACTGCCTTTTCTTTCATGTTTTAAATTTAGTACTTAAGCAACTTTCAGCCAAAGACAGAGTAGGTGGTACTACTAGAGCTCTGTTTCATTGTTTCGGTCTCTCCATCAAGTTAGGGCCCTGAACCTCTGCCCTACAGAGGACAACTGAGAAACCAAAAAAGGAAGAGAACGAGGAAAAATAACTAGGCCAGGATAGAGACACATGTTGAATCTTGCCATCCTAATCATGAAAAGAAACTGGCTGTAGCTTTACTGTCTTGTCTCTCTTGGTAGAACAAGTCTCCTTTTGGCACAGAGACGTCTCTTGGTAGAAGTTGTACCTGATACTTTGAAGCACCAACTGAAATGGCTATTAATAGAGTGAAGGTGAGAAAGGGCATGAGAATGGTCTAGGTTCAGGATAAAAATTGGTAATACAAGAGTTTTTGTGGCAAGCTATACTGAAAAGTCAAGTCAAGTACATGGGGATGAATTTTATGGGCTTCAAGAAACACCACAGAAAGGCTGCCCCAAATGGGTCATTGTCAAATCTCAAATTGTCGTTACCTTGGAAAAACCAAGTCTTATTAAGGAACACCATGGAGACGCAGGAAGAGCAAAGTTACCCATATACATTAACCTAGACTAAGCCATCCATTAGTTCACCCAACAAACACGTGCTGAGAGCCCACCATGTGCCAGGCACTGTGCTACGTGCCAGGGCTGCAATGGGGAAATGAACAGACATGATCTCAGCTGCTGCAAAATTTCATTTTGGTGGGTGAAACATTTTAAAGAATAACAGATAGATGAGTAAAAAATACAATTTCTTATATGATAAAGCAGACATTATAATAAAGGAGATATGAAAATGCATAAGAGGAAACCTAAGAGTCCGATTTAAACAGAGTGCAGGGAGGGTGAGTGTTCTAGGCAGTAGGGAAAGGCACATGCAAAAGAACCCAGGGCTGGAACCACCTGGCACATTTGGAGAACTGAGGAGTGAATCCAGAGACGGCTCTCAATGGGCCAAAGGATGTAGGTCATGCAGAGCATTGTATGTCTTGAGAAAGATTTTTCTCCTCACCTAAGAGCAATGGGAACTGCTGAAGGGTTTAACGAATCAGGCAACAATCGCAAATTTATGTGTCAACTACAGTCATTCTAAATTGAGAATTCAAAAACCTAGCAACCATGAATTCTGGGGACCAGTTTATAGTTAAACGTGAAGATAAACTTACAGTGTTTGTTACAAATACAGCTCTGTGTATAGTAAACTCTCTTTTATGTGTAAGTCATCTATAAACATTTTAAAATCCAATAAAAGATTACAACTTATCATATTAAGATGTTTATGTGTTTATTTTGTAAGACTTGAGCTTCATGAGTTTATTTCCATTAAACATAATATCTGGTTTGCACGTACTGGTGAAGGCTGCAGTCCCCTGCTGTGGTTTTAACATCTGTCCTCTCCAAAACTCATGTTGAAATGTAACGCTCCATGTGGTCCTACCGATAGGGCCTTTAAGAGGTGACTGCATCATGAATGGGTTAGTCCATCCATGAATTCATGGGTTAATAGATTAATGAGTTATCACAGGAGTGCAACTGGTAGCTTTATAAGAGGAAGCGAGACCTGAGCTAGCATGCTCAGGCCCCCTTGACACATAATACCCTACACAGCTTAGGGACTCTGCAGAGTCCTCAGCAGCAAAAAGCTCTCACCAAATGAGGCTCATCAACCTTGGACTTCTCAGCCTTCACAATGATAAGAAATACATTTCTTTTCTTTATAAATTAAAGACGTTAGGGTATTCTGTATAGGTTTCTGCACAGGTTTCAGAAAACGGACTAGGACAGCCTCTGACACAATGATGGTCCTTTACATATGAAGTAAACAGCCCATTCATCTCATCAGGACAGCACACGCTCTGGATAAATTTGGCAGTAAAGATGGTCAAATTCCACGGGTTTCTCTACATTCAGATGTAAGGATTGGATATGGTTTCTGTCCACTTAATCAAAGCAAAACTCTCCAATTTCCCCAGAAACTTAAGTTCTAATTGTGGCTAAAGCTGATCAACTTCCATGATTAATAAGAGAAACTGATGACCACTTTTCAAATACTGAGTTATAAAAGTTTTGTTTTTTATAAAAGGTAACTATTTGAGCTGTACTGCACATTAAGAGACATCATCACTTGATGTGCACAAGTGACTACCCTACCACGAGAAGTCCGCAAATATATTTAATGCTTGCCTTCCCTCTTTGTCGCTTTACCTCTACATTGAGAGCATATTAAAATATCAATATTACTTTAAAGTTATACGTTGAGTTTGATGGATTAAATAAACTCTGTGCCATGCATCCAAGCAACAGTCTCTTGAATAAGTGTTTCCCAAACTTGTTTACTTAATGGTCTGATTTTTGGAATGTAATGAGAAATGCATGCTTACGAATGAAATTCTCACTTATTACGGTGTTGGGTTCAGTACACAAATAGCAGAATATTGCAGATCTGATATGCACTCACTAGGGCCAACTCTACCCTATTCATTATTCACAAGCCAACACTCCTATGACTCCCACCTCAAAGCCAGTTTCCCTTTATGAGAAAGAGAGGTGGGCCTAACACAGGAGGGCTCAGATCACTAACAGCTCCAGGGGTCAATGGATAAGAGGCATTTGGCAAATCATAATTATTTATTAGCAAAGCCGTATTTGTTTTTATCCACTTGACTTTGAAAACGAAATGACTTTAATGAATGAAAATGAATGACTTTTTATGACTATCAAAGAAAACGAGAAAAGCAGATTCTATGCTTAACTGTAGTCGTTTTATTCCCCTGCTTAAAAAAAAAAAAGTCTTCAATGACTCACCAAACATACAAACCACCCAAGCATGGAAGAAGCTTCCTGAGCTGATCCTTACCAACTCACACAAGTTTCCTTCCTTCTCCACCTCACCTCCCCTCACGCTCCACACATCCCGAAACCCATGTTCAGGCACAGGCCCAGGCATACTCCACTGTCCCAGACACACCCCACTTGTGCTGCATCTTTAGTGTCTGTCTTCTCTCTTGTTCAGAGCACCTTGAAAGTGGAGGCCAAATACTATTTTTCTTTGTTTCCTAGCACTTAGCACACAGCAGGCTTTGTTGCTAGGCATTCTGAAGAACTTGAAATTCATCTTACAGAGACACAAGCCCTCAGGGTACAAATATTGTTATTATTTATAATTGAGTACCCACCAAATTTTAGGAACTATTTGAAGAGAGTAGAAGTTTTCCTGAAAATTCACCCCCAAAGCAAAGTGCTTTTTCCTTCCCTCACCTCGTGCTGGCAGGATAATGTTTCTAAATCCTGCATTCCTCCCGTGACCCTCCCACTCAAGAATCCACTTTGGCCCACTGCCTCCAGTCTCTGCTCCTCTGCCAAGCCCACCGCAATGCAAAAGCAGCAGCTGCTGCCGCTCACACTTTCAGAACTCTTTCATGTACATTATGCCATTTGATCCTTTACCGGAACCCTGGAAGAGAGATGGGCAGACATCTTAGACTGTTTTCACAGATAAACAAAGAAAAGTTAATTAAGTTTGCCTAAGGTCAGACAGGTTAGTAGTGTGAGACGAGACGAAAACCTGTGTGTCTGTGAGTCCAATTCCCAGCTCAGGTCTCTCTTCTGCTGCACAAGGGCCCATGATTTCTCTTGTCTTTTCAACTTTTTTTTTTTTGAGACAGAGTCTTGCTCTGTCACCCAGGCTGGAGTGCAGTGGGGCGATCTCAGCTTACTGCAACCTCCGCCTCCCAAGTTCAAGAGATTCTCCTGCCTCAGCCTCCCAAGTAGCTGGGATTATAGGGGTGTGCCACCACGCCTGGCTAATTTTTTATATTTTTAGTAGAGATGGGTTTTCATCGTGTTAGCCAGGATGGTGTCGATCTCCTGACCTCATGATCCGCCTGCCTGGGCCTCCCAACGTGCTAGTATTATAGGCGTGAGCCACCACACCCAGCCAATCTACTTGATTCTTAATGAGCACTTTCTGTGTGTCTGAGACTGTAGTGGGCTGAGGGGATTGAGAGCTCACTAAGGTAGAAGTCCAAGTCCGATCCTGGAAGGAGATGTGTGACCATGCCATTAGAGACTACACATGCTGTGCTTGTAGAAGCTTCAAAACTGGAAAAGAAAAATCATCATCCTTGGGATTCTACAGTAACTATAGTTCATGCCATACAAATTGCCAATACTACCTACCACTCAGTATTCATCTCTGTAGCATAGCAATGGGCATGACTGTCCAGCACCCCCCAAAGTATCTCCAATACAGAAGGATGTATGATGCAATGGAACCACATCTCACGGCATTAGGTTCCAAGGCAGCAGATGGGGGAAAATCATGTATCATTATCACACCCTTTAAGATCTCTTATGACACCTGCAAGGTACTTTATGTGGACAGTCCTCCTCTCTCAATGAACCTAACATGGGCAGTTTTCCTTCAGTGTGGGAACAGACTGATTTGAGAAGAGAACGGTTTTGTCATTATTGTTTTGCATTTTAAATTTTTAGTTCAGAGTCTGTTAAAGTAGTTCAGAAGTGTGACGGGCACAGGGGCTATGAGAAAAACTGTATCTCTGAACACCAAAGTCACCCTCAGTGGGCTGAGATATTCACACTCAGAAAGGCACACGGGAGGCTGGGCACGGTGGCTCATGTCTATAATCCCAGCACTTTGGGAGGCCAAGGCGGTGGATTACGAGGTCAGGAGTTCAAGACCAGCCTGGCCAAGATGGTGAAACCCCATCTCTACTAAAAATACAAAAATCAACCAAGTGCGGTGGTGGGCGCCTGTAATCCCAGCTACTCGGGAGGCTGAGGCAGATAACTGCTTGAATCTAGGAGGCAGAGGCTGCAGTGAGCCAAGATCATACCACTGCACTACAGCCTAGTGACAGAGCAATAGTCTGTCTAAAAAAAAAAAAAAAAAAAAAAGGCATATGGGAAAGGAGGCTTTTATTTCCCACCTCATACATACTCCAGGCATGTACTCACTGGCTAGAGTGGTGAGCTGAATCCTTGTGTTAAATTACTTCTCTTGTCCTTTTTTTCCTTTTAATTATTATTGCTATTGTCAGAATTTATTATTTTCTCAAGTGTGCATAATTGAACACAAGTTAAGTAAAACATAGGTATGCTATTGCCAATGTAAATCTTTAGCCACCGGTTTAAACTAAATGGACAGAAGGAGATCTGTCTGAATTATGCTAAGTACAGCATGTGGTTATTCCATGAATATTCCTTAATTCACACACTAATTAAACACTAACTTATGCCATATACCTGCATTAAATGCGAGGGTAGAGAAGAGTTAGCTACAGAGGCCTCAAAATACAGCAGAGGAGAAAAATATAAACAAAACTATTTCATAACTGTGTAAGTTGGATATACAAGGTAAGATGGGCCTGAATGTGGTAGGGGAGGCTCAGCAAGATGACCCAATATCCCCCCCCACACACATAACTCCCTCCCTCACCTTCAGTCCCTGATTCCAATATCTTCCTCCCGTGGCCCTTTCCCGACAACCCCATTTAAAACTGCAAAGCCCCTCTTTGCCCACACTGTCCTGACACCTCTTCCCCGCTGCTTCTCCCTAACACGTATCCCCTTCTGACCACATCTCTTATTTATTTTTTGTGTTTCTCCTTCCACGAGAAGGTCAGCTCTGTGAGGGCAGGGATTCTTGTCTGCTTTCGGAATCCTAACCTTAGAACACTACCCAACATATAGCAGGATATGGTAAACATGTGCCTTTCCTGACCACACTAAGGAACAACTGCCAGAGCTCTCTAATCCCTTCATTCTCCTTTCTTTTCCTTGATAGCATGGATCATGAACTGATGTTATCTTTTCTTTTGATGTGAATTAACTTATTTATTTTTCTGTCCTCACTAGAATGGAAGCCTCAGGATAAGAGGGAGTTTATATGCTTTTTCACTGGGGTGTCCTAGCACTTAAAGGAGGGATTGGTACCTAGTAGATACTCAATACATTTAATTGAATGAATTATCATCCTTATCACAGCTCACATTCACTGAGCACTCAGTACATGCAAGACAGCTTTACCTGTATTCTCTACATCTTCACAGTAATTCTGTGAGATAGACACCAGTATTATTCCCATTTTAGAGATGAGGAAACACAGTCAGTCAGTAACTTGCCCAAGGTTACAAACCAGCAGTTAATTTCAGGCCACCTGACCTGAGCTTTACTTTTAATCACTATTCTAATGATGTGACTTCACTGGAGAACAGGCCACTGTGGCTTCTCAATTATCACATGATCTAATTATCTGCCCCTCTAAACCATCCTCCTGCTACCCCCAGGTGATTTGCCACACTAAAGCCAGTGTGACATTTTCAAATAGCAGATCTGATCAGGTCACTCTGCTTTACATATCTTGAATGGCTTTCCACTGGTAAGTCCATGTTTTGGTGTCCTACCAGCAAAGGTAACCAATATTTATAATAACCTCTCTGATGATGACAATGTCACCTCTGGAAAGATAATGATGGACTTTAATAAAGACAATGATGGACTAAGAAGAACTTGAGATAAGAAATAAAGAGAAAAGGCTTGATTATGAGACTGGCCCTTATCAGTAATTCTAGAAATATTTAAGCAATATCTGATTAGAATATTGCATATGTTAAAATGGATACTCTTCAGTCCCACCCAAATCTACTAATTTAGAATCTCTAGCGATAGTGTCTGAGAATCTACATTTTCAAGAAGTACCCTAGGTGCCTCTTTGACAGTCACTGACCTAACACTCTTCAACTCTAGGACACCAGGCAAGCAT
Source organism: Cacajao melanocephalus (assembly GCA_963573385.1). NCBI lineage: Eukaryota > Metazoa > Chordata > Mammalia > Primates > Pitheciidae > Cacajao > Cacajao melanocephalus. Next base: position 115,258 of record CAUYLG010008840.1, read on the forward strand.
CTGCATGCTAGGAAACACTACATAAACCATTAGCATCACAACTAGCTCTATTTCATAACCAACAAGGCTCTTTTCTTCAGCAATGTTGTAGAACTCACAGATTCAAACCTCCCCAACCCGTAGCACAGGTTTCCATCACGTCCAATGTTTGAGCACGTCATTCCACGTCACACAAAGCCAGAATCTGCACATTCAGAAACATCAACTCCCTTATGTAAGCCAGGTCAACAGAGTTTTACTCTAAGATATGTTCATTCCAAAGATTATTCCACATTTAAAAAAATATGTCGTCCTGCTATAGCTAGCATATTGTGAGAGAAACATTTTAAAAACACAAATCATGCCTGGCTCCTAGCACACGGGTTGACTTCTCAGCTAGTTCTGTGTGGGATTCAAAGGAAAGCAGGTCTATTCGGGTCTTGTACATGCTAAAAGATTCCTAAAAAGGTTAGAGATGAGCTTTGTTAATGGAGCATTATCCCAGATTGCCATTATCCCAGATTCCCTGATATCAGGAAGAACAGGTCCCTAACTGAATTCATCTCTAGACATGGGCTACCCTTTGATCTAATTATCAGCTCCTGGTTCCTACAGCTATGAGAAGACAAAGGTCTCACCAGGACAGTCTTCTCTGAATGCAGCCCCTCCAGCTGGAAGGCGTCCTCATAGCACAGAATGGAAACAGTATGGAGCAGTAAAATTAAATCCTATGGTTAAGACTTCAACTAATTACTCGTTTTATTTGCACACAAGTTTTCAAACTATTTAACCTGTGCAAATAACTCATAAAAATGTTTTCCTCTGCAAAATGTAAAAGACACAAAATACTCTTAGTAATATGAAAGTCAGCCAGGCACAGTGGCTCACGCCTGTAATCCCAGCACTTTGGGAGGCTGAGGCGGGCAGATCACGAGGTCAAGAGATCGAGACCATCCTGGCCAACATGGTGAAACCCCGTCTCTACTAAAAATACAAAAATTAGCTGCACGTGGTGGTGCGTGCCTGTAGTCCCAGCTACTTGGGAGGCTGAGGCAGGAGAATCGCCTGAACCCGGGAAGCAGATGTTGCAGTGAGCCAAGATCTCCGCGCCACTGCACTCCAGCCTGGTGAAAAAGTGAGACTCCATCTCAAAATAATAATAATAATAAGAAGAAGAAGAAGAAGAAGAAGAAGAAGAAGAAGAAGAAGAAGAAGAAAGTCAAATCATTCTAAAAACTACTTTGAAAGATACAAGATTTAACTGTGGTTTACAGCAAGTTTTCAATCTGTACAATGTTACACAATTTAACAGATTTTTTTTATCTCAAAAAGTATTTCAAAACTGATTTTTAGCTTTGATTATTTTCACATGCTTCCACATAAGAGAAAATGTTTTACTCCACACAACACAGAAATTTAAAGTGCTTGAGAAACAATGACTGTGTATTACAATATCCAATGAAGTCTCAGGCGGAACCAAAACATATGTAGATAAAAACAACCAGAGAGGTAAATTTCTCAGGATATTTCTTAGGCATAAAAACAAGTTTTTACTCTCCACATTGAATTATCAGGCCCATGACATAAATTACTCTTTGCAGAGTCTATGTAATCTAGGTAACACATTGGATGTATTATTACGTGAGATGAACAAAGCAATCACTGGCCAGAGGTACTATAACACATTAAGGAGAAAGAAAGTGAGATTACTCAGGGTGATTTCACACCCAGCACTTGCTAAAGTGAAACACAAAAGCAATATGGAGATAAGGATAAATGTTAAAGGGGCACAAATTTCTAACTTTTGAGAGGTCATTCTAGCTAGCTTTCTAATTACAGGTTATAACTTTAAAGTGTAAAACACTAGATTACTTATCATTTTCTCACTTCCTCACAAGTTCTTAATGCTCTCAAGGCTATACCATGCCAAAGAGGACTGCTTGTCCCATCCCACCCAGATTACAAAAGTGCACTGCGGATCCTCTCAGCCATGAAGTATGCCATGACCCTCAAGCTCTCTTAAACATACTGACAGAATCTGCCAACAGGCAGTGCGAGGACAGCAAGAGCAAAGTGGAATTTAAAAAGCCCACCTTGGTCAAACAAGAGTAGCTGAAGATGTTTACGACACCAAAACCAGTAAGTACTCCTTTTGGATTCTAACATTTTAAGCAATTGTAAAAGACAAAAAAGGTATTTATGCTAGCATAAAAAATGTTTTTTAAATACAGTGTTTATTTGTCAAATACCAACTACTTTTTCTTTCATTCCTTTCTGTTTCTGATCTTAGGAAAAACCACAACAGTATCAAATGTCACTTAGCTCTTATTCAAACAGAGGAAAGCAGACACAGCGGCTACACCCATGACTTAGCTGACCTGGGCCCTCGGTAAAAACAAACCTCTATAAATCACCAGATGTAAGCAATTGGGTAGTGATCACTCTATTAATTGAACAGCTTTCCTGAAATTTACTGTATAATTTCAACCCTCCCAACACCTTTCCCAGAAGCAACTAAAAATGGTGTTTTCTTTAAGTTGCTTAAAGAAAAAAAATTTTAACATTAGTAGCTTAAATATATTTTTTAATTATTTAAGATTAAGGTGGTAAGCTACTTAAATTTTAGCAAGTAAATCACAGGCATTCTAAATGCTACCTTTACATGCTGAAAGTCAAAATTATTCCAAAGCCTACGTAAGTGCATGCATATACATGTTACCTACACTAAAAATACAGAAAACTTGGTACAACCTTAATTGTATTTGAAAATATTTGCAAAATAACCTGCAAAGTTATTTGTCTTCAGTCACATATTTAATTTTTACTGCAGAGGCTGGTATTTTGAGTTGCTGTCTCTGAACTCTGATTTCCACTGCAGGTACCACACTTAAAGAGGATATGCCAATGGCTTATTCTCAGCTCCAATTTCTCCTCACAAAACAACTCTGATCGTTCTCCACTAGGAACTATGTAACACGTAATCCACAGATTCCCAAGCCAACCATTGAGCAATACCAGAATTAAAGTCCTAGTCTACAGAGTATGATCAGATACACATTTCTATGGGGTGAAGCTGGTCTCCTTGAATCTTGAAGACCAGTTTGGCACCGACAGCAAAGTGTACAGCGTGTTGTTATAAGAATACATGAAATTTAGGGATGGCAGAGTTAGAGGCTAGAAAACAAGTTAACCAATTTAAAGAGCCTATCTTCATGACACCCTGAAGAAAATATCCAAATTTTTCTCCTAAGATCCTATGCTAGTCACTATGGAACGCCTACTCAAGGTTCCTGCAAACATACATGAGGAATTCTGCTGACATTCACTTACAAGGACAGAAGTGTAATATTTGCCGATACTGGTCCCAGATTTGGAATGGTCGCCAATTCATTGTTGTTCAGTTTCCTATAAACGGCAGAAAAAGAAAAGCTGATTAGGTAATCTGTAATTCTTAGAGGTGAAAACTTTATATATTATTTCAAGATACCTCCCAAGTTAGAAGTTTTGAATGACTTACTATAATCCAAGTATTCCTTACACTTAAATAACATAAGGGGTAATGTATTTCACTCAAACCTTAAAAAACAAAATGATGAAGACTCACACTTCTCGAAGGCTCTGAAGGTGGCTCATGGAACTGGCCTTGATGAAAGATAATCTGTTGTGACTTAAGTCCCTATGAGAAAACAAAAATAAAATTGTAAGTCGTTTCTAAAAATCACAAATAGTGCTAAATGGGCTTATGAACTATCTCTATGAACACCAGTGAGAATAGGAGAAATAACTGGTCTATTCTGTCCACAAACTAGATGGTAACCAAAATGCCAAACTCAAAAATACAAACTCCAAGGACAAAATTAGTTTAAGGAGACTGGCAGATTCAAATACTTTAAGCCCACAAACGTTTTAAGAGATGTTTTTTGGCACATGGTGAACAGATCTTTTGTGAACAGGCAGGTCTGCTTCGCCCTCCCATCTCCTCACTCCCAACCTGATACGATGACATCATGGTTTATGAAAAGGAGCTAATTAGGCAGGTTGCTGAAACTAAAGCCTCTATAGAAATCTTTTTATTGTCATAAATTTAAGTATCGATGTCCTTATTGCAGTCAAGAAAAACAGAAATTGCTTTGCACACATATTTATTTCTCTGCCTTAAAGCACCTAATCATTTAAAGTATTATTTTGTGTGTGAGTGTTGAGAGGGTAGAAAACAATCTGAACCCTCTTTCTTAAATTCCCCAAATCTCAATATCTGGCAATATAACATAATCATTTAAACCACATCACCATCTAACAAAGTTCAGCAGATTGCACTGGAAACTTGTGAACAGATTTCAATCATTAAAATAAATGTGCTTCTTCCTTAATAACTCTATTTAACTTAGTAAAAATTTCCAGAGCATCATCACTAGTAAAAACAGTAACAAACTCATACATATACAACACTTGACGCTAGAAAGTCATCTCATTTAAGATTCAAAATATGGAATAAATTCCAGCAAATATTCTTGGTTGTATTCCCAATATGTGTTAATAGATTGACTATGTGCCTTCAAAATAGTGTAATAAAAGTGAAATGGCTCAAGAGCGATGAAAAACCAGGCTAACAAACAGTGGCTTAAAGCTTGCCACTGAAAGAGGTTACTCAACCCTTACTAATTGTTTCAGTGTTAAAATGGAGATTTTTAAGTAACTGAAGTTTTAAATAATTAAAGTTGATTAAAGAAAAGCCTAAATTATTTGTTATATGCATAAATATACCCCTCCTAAAAAAATAAAGAGAAATCACCTCCAGAGAAGCACAGTGTTACTTAGTGCTTAGTTAACAATTAGAAATCATAGATCCTTTCAGTCTTTGAGTTTGTGTTTTGAGCAGAAACCTGGATTCTCTTTTTCACCTAAAAAAACAATCTGCAAGGTTTTATTTGAAATATGTTTGCCCAAAGACCTACCAGACAGTGACAGACATGAGTAGATTTGTTCTGGTAGAGTTATAACATGAAAAAAATCTGGCACAGTCTTTAAACTATAAAAATCCTGCAATTACAACCACTGCTGTGCCTGCTCACCACGCTGGCTGGAGCCAGACACTTTCCCTCACAGCCCAGCTCAAGTCCATCTGGAGTTCATCAAGGAAGCCGTGAGCCCAACAACTCATGTTAGGATTCAAACAAAACCTGTGTGCTTTTAGCACCCCAGACAGTCACAGATTTCCCACACAGTTTAAAAAACAACCAAGGAAAAGAGTCTTTCACCTGGGAGGTAGCCTGAGTCAACAGAAAGTCTCATTTGGACCCACTTAACTAAAGAGCATTGAACCAGCGTAAAACTGCATCCCCTATTGTTTCAGGTCTTAAAAAGAAAGGGGGAAGAAATCTGGCATTAATATCTAACACAGGTAATTTTCTTTTTAATTAAGAATTTAAAAAAAAACTAAAACTGAGCTCTCCACTTCATTTTAAGGATTATTTCATAGGGCAATCCTGTGAGAGAAATGAGATGGAGTGCTTAAATTTTTTCCAACTAGTAATGGGATAAGATTTCCCCCTACAAAAGACCTGCAAAAAATAAGAAACTGTCTTCAGAGACCAGTGCACGTGGTGGAGACCCCTCATTTCTGATCCAGAAGCAGGAGCTGGCAACTTTAAATATTTCAGTTATTCTAACACACTTCCACTCCTGAGCTTTGTGTACTGTTAAAACTACATTATACGTAGGAGGGGAAAAAAATACTCCTTAAATGACTTTTACTGCTAAATACTTACAGCTATGAAACTTTTAGTGTACCTAAATTTAGATTTTATATAGTTTACATTTGAGAAATGATTACTTTCCAGTTAAGGGATGTCACATTTTCCTAAATCTTCCTTATATTGTTTTTATGGCTACACCATTAAAAACAGATTCAAGTTGTACAATGTCGATGTTTTCTTAAACGCAGAACATAAAACATTCAATAAGAAAGGCAGATTCTTCATGTTTAGAGTTCCATTAATGAACATCTTCCCCCAAAACTTTTACAAAAACTGTTTGTAGTGGGGTTAATGAATGGGAAAGGTAGTAAGGTACAGAAGTGTTAACTATGTACCCAGAACTCAGTTGGCCAAAACCTGAAAATCAAACTCTTTCTACGTGGTTAGACAGACATCTCTCTTCCCTCACGTTAGCAAATGAATAAATATATATGAAAATAATCAATTTGCAACATTTGGTTCATGCTATCATTTTCTTCCTTTCAGCATTTGGAAATCTGACTTCCAAGTCAAATTTTAAATGCAAATCCAGCACAGCTTCTTAATCAATCCCACTGGGGCCTGCAGAGCTGCTAATTCAGCAGAAATCTGGAAAGCTGAAAAACAAAAAGCCAGGCTGTAGTTGTTTTAAGACACTGATCCAAAGTGACTCATAAATCAGCCTGCTATATTCAAGTTTTAGTCTGGAAAATATAGAAAAACAGCTGTGAAAACCATAAGGACTATTACACCCCACCCCACCCCCAATTCTGGTACAGACCAGAAGATTTATAGCAGGTCAACACTAAAGAAGTCACACCAGCAGAAACTACCTTTGGGACTTTCGCCTGAGTCCTGCTGAGAACCCAAACATTTCTACAAAAGACAAATAATTCTGAAATGCCAGTGAGAATTTAATAATACTGGAAGTTGGCAATTTGGCAACTTTTCCGTCTCTAAGCTAAATAACATTCTAACAAGCATTCCTCTTTAGGTTGAGAACTGTTTAAGCACAAACTCTAGACATAAACTCTAGCTTGCCTTTAATGGTAGTTGTGAGCAGGGCTTCACATAGTTACTTTTTTTTTTTAAGACAGGGTCTCGCTCACATAGTTACTCTTTTAAGAGCCACTTTGGTTAAAGTATTAGAGGTTATTTTCTAAAAGGAGTACTGATACAGTATTATTATTTTACAGCTCAAACTATTCAACTTTTCACACATGGGACTCCTATAGCAATAAATCACAACCAAATAAAGTGGGAAAAAACACACGTAGAGATTTTTCTTAAACCTGCAAATTCAACAAATGAAAAAAAAGACACTGAACCTTGTCTGAAAAGTGCTTTCATAAACTAGTCCAAAGACATTTTCCCTATTTTGATTACCTAAGGAAAGGGAAGGTAAGATATGGGGAAGAAAAATATGCATTTTTCTACTTATATCTGAACTCGGAAATCATCTCCTTAAGATGGTTTTCTAATTATGAAAAACTTTTTGGCTTCCCATTTTAAAATACCGAATAACAGAGTAAGTGAAACTCAACTCCACATGTTTTTCTCCTCCTTTCAAAAGTGGAGAGAGGCGACCCCTGGAGCTTTAGGTACAAACAAAATAAATATTTACAATAAAGAATTCAGACCACATGGTTTGGTGACACCTACAAAGATGGTTAAAAGTCACAGAAGTATAAGAATGACAGAGCTGTCCAATGAGTGATCACAGCGGGGTTCCTGACAACAGACTGAGTGCTTATTTATACAAGTGGAACTTATTTTCACATACATTTAAGGAATGTGGACTAGTACTGAGACAATTTACTGCTGGCGGAAATGTAATTAAAGACTGTGCTAACCAAATAAACTCTAATTTGTTTTCAGTGTGCCACCAAATTATTTGCAAAACAAAATCCTAATGAGGTCAGCTACTTTTAAGGCAATGTTTAAGTAGGTATCGAACCCCTTTTGGTTCAACCCAACTTCTAATCAAGGGCAACGGATTTTTTTTCTAGACACCTAAATCCACGGACAAAAACAGTATTGCACACTAGCATGACCACAATAGACAACTTGACATGGAAAAACTATTGAATACAAGTTAGATTTTGTGAATAAGCTAAGCATTTCTAAACACATTCCAGGAAGCACTGTATTCATTTTCTCTTTCTCATCCCTCTATTATTCCTAAGTGTTCACTCCCAGTCATTCAATGTTCAGTTCCATATGTTGTCAATAGAGCCATTCACATTTCATGAATAAGGCAGCATGACCTCCACAAGAGGCAATTGAACAGAATTAGCCACAACTAATTGAAAGTCTTCCTGCTTTCGGTTAAAGCCCTTATCTCCTCCTCCAATTGTAATAAAAACTACTAAATAAAACGTCCCACCATAAGAAATAAATATCAATCCAATACTCCCTACTTTATTAAACTAAGACATTAAAAACACAAAGAATATACTTTCTGATGGTCAACAATTCTACAGTCACAAAAGTTATTTAGATTAGCACAATAATTTTAAAATATAACTTCTTAAGCACCTGACCAAACCTCCCACCACGATTAGGGCACTAGTACCGTTCACTAGAATTGTTTTAAGAACTTAGAACTTTCATTGCAAAACTAAGATTACGTATGAACTGCACTTTATTTTCAACAGAACAGCTACTTAAAAAAAAAATACAAGTTTTGATTGTTTATACAGCACTCCTCCAATTTTAAAACTGGGGACTGAGGAAGAACAGAGAGATGACATTTGGAAAAGATCAGCATTTCCAAGTAAATTACATTTTCTTCCTTGTTCTTCCACGCAGTTGGCAGTGATTTCAGGTTTTCAGACTTCACAGCTACAATCCAAAAACTTGCATAACAGCACTCTGCGCTCTCCCCTAAACCGTCTGGGCGTGCTGAGGAGCTACAGAAATCACGCCCTTGATTCTGGATAATCGAGTTCCTCCCTTTACATAGCTACTGATCATTCTTTACAATCTGGTTGAGGAGTGGGAACTTACGGTCTCCTAAGGTGAAAGCAAGCAGAGGGAGAGCAACAAAAGTACCTCCACTGTAACCTGAATAGTGACCGAATTCTGTTGAGGGGCTTCTCAAATGAAAAGCCTGACTGTAGTTACGGGATAGGAACAGAAAAAGGAGTCTGACGCAGCTAGAAACTAAAACTGAACCACAGAGCTAAAAACTAAAGCTGAACTTTGGGAGAACTGCAAACTCCTGTTGTGCGCAGGTTGCCACTTATCTCGCCTGGGCCTAACAGGGGCGCGCATCTGAACCACTTGGCTAGCTTAGGGCGCAGGACTTCAACCCTGGCCTCTGGCGTAGTTAGTTACCCCCTCCCCTAGCCTACCTGCAGCCAGTTAGGACGCGCCAGGAACACGCAAAGCACGTGGGAGGGAAACTGAGGCCCGGACCGTTGTTTTACCACGCCCACGGGCGCCGATTGCGGTCTGGGCCAGAAGGAGCTACCCGGAAAAAAAAAGGCTATGTACGCCGAACCCCAAGCAACCAGGCCCTCTCTGGATCCAGTTTTCCAGAATCTCCAGCTGCCCGGCCCCCTCCGCCCGCGGAACGAATACTTACAGCCGAGCGACCCAGGGCGGGAGCGGCTCAGGAAGACGCGCTAGCCGCTGGCGACTGCAGTCCAGCAGGTCCCCGAGGCAGCGGCAGGGAGCGGGGCACTGGCGCTCGGCGGCTATCCCGGAGGGGTGCCCGAGTGCCCCGCGGCCGCCGCTGTCCGCCCGGCCCGCGCGCCCCAGCACCGCGCACAACAGCAGCCCCAACGCCGCCGCGCGCGCACGGAGATTCGGCGCGCTCATCGCGGTCCAGCGGCCTCGGTCTCGGTCTCGGCCCGCTGCTCCCTGCCGGCGCGCGCTCGGAGCCCCACACAAACTTCCAGCCGAGGGTGCACGCCCGCCCTCCCGGCCGCGTGCACGCGCTCCGCCCTCGCGCTGCCGGGTCAACTCCTTTTACTCTCGGCGGCGAAGCCCTTTCATGCCTCCAGGCAGCAGGAGGGAAACTGAAAAGAACTGCCAACTGCGACAGAGTTGCAGCCTAAGCAGCGTCGGCTCGCCGAAGCCCCTTCTAGCTAGCAAAAGAAACTTTTTCGCCTCCACCCCGCGGCGCGGCGCGAAGTCCCCGCGCGGCGGAGTAGCGAGGCGGGGCTGGGAGAGGCCGGCGCGCGCCCATTGGCCAGCCGGCTGCGGGCGTCCCCGTGGCCACGTGACAATAACACGGCTCCAACCCGGGGCCGGCGCGCAGGAGAAAGTGGAGCTGAGATTGTAGGAAATTCGGAGTTATATTTTCCAGCCTCTCCAGCCAGAAGTCTCCACTACGTCGTGGGAAACATATATCAAATGGAGTTGAAAGGCAAAAGGGAGTGAGCAAATAGTAGGCTAGCTCTCGGAGTTGGAGATATTTTAGGAGAACTTCAGGGAAGTAAAGTTTAATTAGCAGTGTTTTCAGGAAACCTTTCAATTCCAAATTAAAGAAACTGATAAATTATCCTACTATCCACAGTTGAAACGGTGGTTTAAATGAAAACGGTTCTTTTAACGTTAATGCTGGCTTCAAAAGTAAAATAATAATAAAAGGTAAAACTCGTAGTTTCGGAAAGTGTATATTGAGTTACAAGTAGCCAGCCTTCCTGCACTGGATAAAGCTGGGCAGGGTGGGGGATGGGGAATGACCTTCTAATAGACTTCGCTGGCAGTCAAAGATTCCAGGTAATGGGAATAATAAAAGTAGTCACAGTGACATTTCAAAGTAAAACGAAAACTAAGACCTTGGAGGAAAAAATTAGTATATGCACCTTGGTCCACTTGTGCTTTGAGTAAGAATGCCACCAGGGTAAAAGTACTTCCCTGCCTCCTCAACTGGGGGAGTGGATGTTTTGGGCTGGATTCAGGCTACAGGACTTCTCAGTGAAGTTTGTTCCTTAACTTACATGTGATCAGGGCCACAGGATGTTGAAACTGATGGAGACCCGAGAGATCACGTACTAAGGGGCCTTCCTCTTCTGGGTAGGGAAAGAGTCCTAGAGAAAGTAACTAATGTGTGTGTTGCAAAAAATAAAATAATATAAAAAGTAAAAACAAAGCAAAACAAAAACACAAACCAACCAAAAAACAAACCCTGGAAGCTTAAAGTAAGTTTTCACTTCTGTGCATTGTTTATTGCATGCTATCTGCCCAAGCATGTCTGTCCTTGGAGTTACATAAACTGGCATGATTGGGGAGTGGAGATAGCTTGTGGAGTTGGGACTTTAACCCTAACTCTAATGCCCATTGATTTTCACTGTAGCTAATCACTCCCATTCATGGGGGAGGAAAAAGACTCACTTTGAAGTTGACACACCCTATTTTAGATATGGTACCCCATCTTATTTCCAGCTACCATTAGCATCAACCTCATTACCTTTTTGGATGATGTATAATTAGAAAATATCTATAATGGCACCTTGGTTTTGAATTTATGATTTTGCCTGCTTGGGAGTGGACAAGAAACACTACAGTCATGGTAAGGATTTTCCAGCTCAGTATCCCCAATCCATTTTTTTTTTTTTTGAGGAGTTTCCCTCTGTTGCCCAGGCTGTAATGGAGTGCAGTGATGAGATCTCGGCTCACTGCAACCTCCACCTTCTGGATTGAAGTGATTATCCTGCCTCAACCTCCTGAGTAGCTAGGATTACAGGTGCCCACCACCACGCCTGCTAATTTTTTTTTTTTTTTTTTTTTTTGTATTTTTAGTAGAGACAGGATTTCACCATGTTGGCAAGCTGGTCTCAAACTCCTGACCTCAGGCGATCCACCCGCCTTGGCCTCCCAAAATGTTGAGATTACAGGCGTGAGCCACTGTGCCCGGCCCTCCCATCTATTTCGTACAAGGAAAATTAGGTATAGTTCATTGAAGTTTTTAAAAAGAAGAAAGATTCCATTATATACATGCCATTATGCATAAGCATGGTGGCATCAGTATGGGGCTTACTCTTGAGACATGAGACACATGACAGGGATATAAATGTGCTACCATTTTGGGGAGTTTTGACTCATTTCCTTTTCTCATTCTTTAGTCTCCTTGTATCAGTTCATCTTTTTCCATGAATTCCTTTTACATTTACATGCTGACATATACAACATCCATATTTCCAGCCCAGGTCTTTTTCCTAAATTTGAAATCCATATGTGTGATTAACCACAGGTCATTAAAAATTGGATGTTCAAATGTAACATGCCTAGAATTAAATTTCACCGCCCTTGAAACTGACTCCTTTCCTCCTGAATTCACTATCTTAAAGAATGAATACCTCCCTCCATCCAGATGACTGCCCCAGAAACCTGAAAGCCATCTTAACATTACTTCATTCTCCCCACCCTCACCACCACATTCAATCAATTAGCAACTCCTGTTGAAGCTAACTCCTAAATGTATCTTCTCTCCATAGAAATTATGCAAATCCAGACCACCAGCAGCTCTTGCCCCCTATCCGGCATTCTACTCTTTTCTCCACAATACAGTTAAGTGACATCTCTGAAGGTCACATCTGAGCCTGTGACTCAACTGACCAATTCTCTTCAGGGGTTCCTAGTGTCTTGAGAATAGAGTTCAAAGTCTTTAGAATAAAGTTCAAATTCTTTACAGCATTTTTTGTTTTTTTATTTGTTTTTGGTGTTGAGCCTCTACTTACCTCTTTAATTCATTGTCTTTCATCATTTTCCTCCTACTCTAGGAGCTACTTGCAATTCTCTTCCCAGCTGTGCTTTTGCCTTCAACCCTCTTGCAAATGTTTCTTCTGTCCAAATCATTCTCTGCTCCTCTTCTGCCTGGTTGATCTGCCCTTTAATTTAGGCCTTCCTCCTTTGGCAAACACTTCCCTGAGTCCTGTTTAACTATCTATCCCTCCAGTGTACTCCCAGCACATCAATATTGACTGGAATATAATAGACCATTTTCACTCCAACCCCTAGATAATACTTAGAATTTTCCCATAACCACAAATCCCCTATCGCCTTTAAGGGTTTTACCAGCTATTGTAAAGTTAAATTACTTAAGTTTTCAGTATCCCAGTTTCTCAGTCTGTAAATTGGGAATACAATTGAAAAACTATCTTGTTTGGCTAGCTTCCATTTTATCAGCTCACTGGATTAGCAGTCACTCTGTTCTCTCTGTGCAACCTACTGACTGATCCTATGACCAGCTGAAATCTAGAAACTACCAGTCTCTCCCTAGAACAGCCTTTACATGTCTGCTCCAACCTGTCAGGTGCTGATCCACAGTAGTTCCAGACTTGTTTATATCTATTATTAATTTACATAATGAAATATTGTGTAAACCAAATAAATACAAGTGCAACAAGAAAATAGCTTTCATTTCTATAATGAATATGAAGTTTGAGAAAGATTCTTTAAAGGTAATCACTAAAACAATGCTATCCAATTAGATGAAGATTTCTTTGGAAAGGTTACTTTGCAAGTAAGATCTTGTTCCACTTTAATTGTATTTGGGAATCAACAGACAGAGGAAGCTTTATGGGTGTGGCTTACACTTACTCAGAACTTTATGTGATATTTGACAGAGTGAAAGAGGATGACATGGAAAGAATGCAGCACACATTAAAACACACTATTCTCCATTTCAACACGTGTGTAACCACGTGCCAATACAAAAGGGGAACTAGTCCTACATGAAAGGTTTATTTATTTATTTATTTATTTATTTTGAGACAGGGTCTTACTTCATCACCCAGGCCAAAGTGCAGTGGTGGGATCTTGGCTTACTGCAGCCTCAACCTCCTGGGCTCAGGTGATCCTCCCACCTCAGCCTCCTGAGTAGCTGGGACCTCAGGTGCATGCCACCACACCCAGCTAATTTTTGTATTTTTTTTTATAGCTGGAATTTAACCAATTTGTCCAGTCTGGTCTCGAACTCCTAGGCTCAAGAAATCCATCCACCCACTTGGCATCCCAAAGTGCTGGAATTACAGCCATGAGCCACCTGCCTGGTCAAAACTTTAAATCAATGTAATATTTTACCAGATTTCTCAAATCCTTCACGAACCACAGAGTAGACAGAACTTTCAGTGAGTATCCATCTAGGCAGATGAGAACTAATATCTTTTGAGGTCCCTCACAGCTCTGCTCCGATTCCTTTATAATATACAGAAAATAGGCATGAAAGAAGAGTGCCAGCAAAGACAGTTTGTAATAGAGGAAAAAGAAGTACATAAAATTCTGTTCAATCTCCTAAAATTTATCAGTGAGTAACAGTGACCCAGAAACAGGATTAATGTGTCACTGAATTCTCTGATACTCTTATGATGTCATTTTCTTGTACACACACACACACACACACACATACATACACACACACATACACACACAGGACACAGTGCTATCAAATGCTGAATCTCAGTTTTTGTGGCTAATGTCTTATGAATAAGGCTTTAGTATGAGAAAGTCAAATTATTTTGACCAGCAGTCTTTTAACATCTGAAATAAAATGAGATAAGATGGTGGATTTCTCTACATCAGAGGTTTACACCGGTTAACCAAGTAGTTGAAAGTTGGCTTTCCATTAGAAATTGCTGAAATCACATCAGTTTCCAGCTGTGTCTCAGTGAATGGCAAGTCTCATCCATTTTCAAAAGGGTCTCCTACCGCCCATTTTGTGGTTTAGCATAACCCAACCCCAGTGCTCTTTTCAGTTTTCCTGGTCTTTTTTCTTTCCCTGGCAAGCGTGGGACTTTCTTATCTTGAGTGCTGGCAAGGCTAGTGACTCACCGATAAAAAGTAATGGAGGTGCTAAGCTGTCAGTTTAACATTCAAGGACAAGAATGAAAGCTAAACACTCTGTACTTGCTTTATCATTACAATGAATGACACAGTTTGTGTAAGTTTGAGCTGTGAAAAGGGAAAAGAGATAAGCCAAAGGAGGAAGAAAAGCACAAAAATCCCCAGATAATGATGCCCAAAACAAATGTTGCTGTACTTTGTAACCTGACCATATCTTTCCCCATTCATTAAGGCATTTTAGAAGAAATAGATAACCTTCCTTTCTCTCTTTCTCTCTCTCTTTCCTTCCCTTTCTCTCTCTCTCTCTCTCTCTCACACACACACACACACACACACACACACACAAAATGCACAACTTCACTTAGAGAGCAGATTACTTTACACAACCCCTGCTATGAACATGTCTTAACTTTCAGAAAATATTTAGAAAAATAAAGATAGCCATCCATCTGTTTTTCTCAAGTTGGCCAACTGTATGATATTACTTGAATTGAAAACAAACACTGTTATCTGAACTGCAAATTAAATATATGCTATTTTGTATTTTACTCATTTCTCAAGTCACCCTCTGGAAATAATGTAAGCTCTGAGGAAAACTCATACTGTAGACAACACTGGATACCCTGGAAATCATTTCGGAGCTGCTGGGAGTCTGGAGATGGGGTAGGGAATGGGGAAAGGAGGAGGTGCCTTTGGCCTCCACCAGACCCTCCTCAAGACAGTGTCCTTCCCAGCAGTAGAGCCTTTGAGCGGTCTCCAGTTTTCCCATTCTTTTTAGAACCTCCGAACACATTCTCTTCTTTTTCCAATCCTTGCTGCTGCTGCTTTTTTTTTTTTTTTTTTTTTTTTTCTGTAGCCAGCTGCAATCCTAAAACTCCACTGAGAATCTCAACTCATGTAATATAGCCCACCTTGTCAGGAATACAGAAATCTAAATGCTTGAAAAGGTGTTAGAGAAGAAGCAGGGTGGTCAGAAGGTGAAGCACTGTAACTTTGGATTTCCTTACAATTCTATGCTCCATTTTTCTCACCTGTAAAATCGAGTGAAAAATGATATCTTGCTGCACCGTACTACAATACTTTGTAGCTATAAAAAGCTCTCTCCATTATTCCAGGAGACAAAGTAAGTGAACTACGAAAACATCCCACTGCTAGGATTAATTACTAATGGATTGTTGGGATTAAGTAAACCTTCAACTATTAATCTGAAATAGAATGAGGAAAATAATATTTAATTTTTAAATGAAAACAAAACTTAAACTACTTTTAACCTTAATGCAAGGCCCTAAATCTGTCTGTTATGACAGCATACTATACATATTCTGAGATTTTTTAGTAGGAATTTTATTATGCCATCTCAAGAAGTTACTGCATAACTCAATTTGCTATGATTTATGCCAGGAGTTCAGAAAGAATCATTAGGCATATTTACTAAAAAGACTCACATATCCCTCCTGGGAACTGTTTTACAGAATGTTTTTCTCCCACTTCTTGGATGAACAGTTGGTCTATACACTATTCTAAGAATTAATTTGCGTTTCAGAACCATGAGAGCACTCATAAATGAGTTATTTATTGCTTTTATTTATAGTTTCATCCTCTTATACATATTACATTTATCCAGGCCTGACTATCGAATTATTAAGGTGACTTTGTCATGAACATGTTAGAATCAAGTTCCTGCACTAAAAGCTCTGCTTCTGTCCCTAAATAAAAGAACCGCTATCAAGTTACAATATCATTCCACATATGTATTTTCAAATAGACAGTGAGGGATAATTTTGGTGGAATGGGGTCAATTTCAACATGATACTATACACCTGTCACAGTAAGGACAGTACAGATACTTTCTTGCTAACATCTTAAAATTTAGCCCAAAGCTTTCCACACTTGTATTATGTTTATCCATCCATACAGAAAGATTTCCACTGAAATATTGACATGGAGCATGAAGAAGCTCTGCAAGAACACCTTACTCATCTGCTTGCCCCAGGCACAACTGTGTCTACAGCAGGAAACCTCTTCTGCTCCCACAGCAGGTATTTCAGACTTGAGCAACTTTTTTTTTCAGTCAGAGCATTCATCTTTACAGCCCACGTAAATAAACTTCTCCTGCTCTCATCATTTGGTATGTTTGATCTATTTTTTCCTGGGCAAAATCAAAGCTGTCACCAGCAATATTCCTTTTGCCATCTCTTTGCGAATTAAATAATTATAATTCTTTTAAACACTTTTGCATGAACACTACTGTTCTTCTGTCTCACACCCTCATGAGTATCAGGCATGTCTTTCTGCTTATGTGCCTTATAAAGATGAATATGGAGACGTTGAGGTACGAGGCCCTTACAGCTATACAAATGATGATACTTGACATTTATCAAGATCTTATTACTCTTACTATTCTCTATATATTTGATATTATTCACTCATTTACTTTTTATAATCACCTTCTAAGTTATTATCTCCCTATTAGCAGAGAAGGAAACCGAGGTACAGGGATGCTAAGAAATTTACCTCTGATGGAGTTGGGATAAAACTCAATCAACCAGACTTCACAGTGTTCCCCTTAACCACTATGCTACCCTGCTTTCCACTAGAGTCAGAGGAAACAAGGATTTTCACTGTCTTCCTTAGTGCTAAAAAGAAGGAATTTCCAGTAGATTGAAATCAATAAGGAAAGCATGAATCTTGCCTGGTAATTTTTGAAGGTCGTTAGTTGCAATCACTCCCCCTCCTTTTTTTCCTCCTTCTTTTCTCCTTTCCTCATTAATCCAAATTTAGGAAAAAGATTTGTTTTATGCAGATGTATGAATCAATCACTTTAGGGTCTGATTTGTGAAGGTTGATGTCTTGCCCAGATATCAGAGTAGTGCTTGGAATCTAACCATTAGAGAAGAACTGTCGGCTCAGGCATTACTGTCTTTCCAAAGTCCTCTTCTGCAATAGCAGCACACCCTCACCTCCAGGAGTGTTGCATAAGGTATTGTTGACATTTTAGGGTCAGTGTTCTAAAAAACTAAGTTTGGCTCACAGGAGTACCTAGGTGGCTGGTAATCAGAAGAGGAAAAGGCCGCAGAAAGGGAAACAGGCTTTGCTTTCTTTACAATTTTGTGGAGTGCTGCACCTAATTAGGGGAACCTTGAATGGGGTGCATGTGGTCTCACAAGTCTAGGGAAATGAAATATTAATGCTAGAGATTATGTTTTTACTGTTGAGATACTTTACATGTGATAACAGAATTTTTCTTTTTGTTTATGGGCAAATGCTAATTTTTATGCTTTTCTAACTTCTAAACAGTATAAGGAAAACTTTTCAAACAAAAGTGTCCCAAATTGGCTAAGTTTAAATTCTATTTAAACTTTCCCATTCAGCTTTTTTTTTTTTTGAGACTGCCCTTCAAGCCCACTGCCAAAAGAACATCTCAGAGACTTCCATTTTTTAGGAGACTACCTGAGTTGTCTCAGTGAGGCTTGAGTTAGAATCTTTCCTCAAATTCAGACACAACACAAATTATAAAAGTCTTTATATTCATTTATTATAATCATTGTCTTAATTTAAGCCATTCAGTGACATGGCAAATACTTTCTGCTATGAATAACACAATACACATTATGAAAATGAACCTACTGTAATTCTGATAAAATCTATATTTTCTTATAAGACAAAGTGCTAGAGACATACACTCCTTGTGTTAAAAGTTATGAATTCATTTTTGAATTTTTATTATCATCTAATATTGAGAGCTCTAATTATGATTTTATCAGTCCATGCACAAAAATTATTCATATAAAAGTATATTGAATTTTCAGTTATCTAAAACACATGTTATTAAAAGTAAAGCTTATTTGGGGAGTTAGTCCTAGAATACTAAATTATTTAATGTAGTGGTAATATTTTTTAAAGCCAAGGCATCTTAACAATAGGAATTTGGATAAAACATTTATTTCACCTAATGAAAATATACTATGAGGAAGTTAATGGAAATATGAATAATCAATTGCATTAAATGTCAGTGGATCTGTCCCAAAAGGATTCTATAGCATTCACAGTTGATGGACATTTTCCCGAAGTTTGTGATATTCATTGAAATTGATATGCTTGTGAAGTAAACAATAAAATATACTATATTTTTCCCATAACTTTAGATCTTTCTCTACAGTGTTCATGAGAGTACATGACAAATGTCTCAAGGTGAGGGTAGTATTCTCCATCATGTTAATAATTAATTACACTTGACTTCTGGTGATCTAAGACAAGAATGGTAGAAACAAAATTATGCATAATTTGAACCTACTGATAGCAGCCATAAAAGCTCTTTCTAAAAGTTTTGCCCTAGGCAAGTTTTTTTAAGTCATCTTTATAAAATCATTCAAATGTAGCATGCTTTCCTCAATTAAAAACTGCTTCAATATTCTAAGGCAGTCCATATTTGGTAACTATAGTTACATCTTTAAGATGCATTTTATATGTGACTAGATCTGAGATTAAGAGCTGTCAGCTTCTTATAACTCTGATATTTAAAAGAATAAAAAGAAGTTTAGGTCAGAGAATCTTTAAAACATCTTTCATCTTTTATCATCCTTAATTCCAAAACTTTATCCTGAATACAATTCCTCTGTCTACAGTTTAGAAGGCACAACACACAAGATAAAACTGAACCATTTATAGATGATAGTGGTTCTCCAAGGGTGATCAGTGTAAATCTAGCATCAGACATGGGGGAGGATTATTAAACATAAAAACTATTCAAGCCAGGTACGGTGGCTCATGCCCATAATCCCAGCACTTTGGGTTCCCGAGGTGGGAGGATCACTTGAGGCTATGAATTTGAGGTTACAATGAGCCATAATCATGGCACTGCCCTCCAGCCTGGGTGACAGAGACCCTGTTTCTAAAATAATAATAATAATAATAAACCATAAAGACTCTTTGGCTTTTTTTACAACTAACTGAATTAGATATTCTACGGATGGGTTCTGGGGATCTGCATTTTAACACACCCTCCAAAATTTGAGATCTGCAAGTTGCTATGATGGAATTGTAGGGAACAAGTTCTATTATCATGTAGCTCTTCTTATGGTTTCTTCCCACGGGTGATGAAACTCTAAGCATGCAAAAACTCTTCTCTTTCTCCATCCTGCTCTACCAAAGAATATAGATGAATCTTAAGGAATACAGAAAAAGACACTCTGGGCTGGGCATGGTGGTTCACGCCTGTAATCTCAGCACTTTGGAAGGCCGAGGTGAGTGGATCACCTGAGGTCAGGAGTTTGAGACCAACCTTTCCAACATGGTGAAACTGTCTCTACTAAAAATACAAAAATTAGCCAGGCGTGGTGGCAGGCACCTGTAATCCCAGCTACTTGGGATGCTGAGGTAGGAGAATTGCTTGAACCTGGGAGGCAGAGGTTGCAGTGAGCTGAGATCGCCCCATTGCACTCTAGCCTGGGAGACAAGATTGAAACTGTGCCTCAAAAAAAAAAAAAAAAAAAAGACACTCTGATTCTATCTTGAGTAATCATCATAGCCTGGACAAGTTTGTTAATTTGGAAAAAGGGGGAGGGAGAAAAACCTTCTGTGATACGAAGCAATAGATACTTAAATGGTAGGTAACCATGAAGAATCTGCTGCTGTACAAACTAATTTGTACAGTCAGCCAGCACAGAAATAAGATATCCACATAGCAGCAGGCTACATCATTCACTTGCCTATTTAGGCAACTTACAAAAGGAGAAGCATTTAAATAAAAATTATGAAAAATCCAGAGATAAGGAAATCCCTTTGTATATTTTTATTACAATGCTTGTTAGGGATGTGTGTGTGTGTGTGTGTGTGTGTGTGTTGGCTGGTTTATTCTCAGCGATATGAACTCTTTGCGTCTTGAGTTCAGGGCCTGTCTTAATGATCTGAATACCCATCTCAGCTAGTAGTATCTCTTTATCCACTCACCCAAATTCTTAGGGATCTTCCTCACTCCTCTCTTTCTCTCACAGTTTATACCCCACCTCCCATCTCAGCAAGTTCTGTCAGCTCTACTTTCAAAATACATACTGATTCTGACCAATGTCAACACCTCCACTCCCACCACCCTATTTCAGCCATCATCGTCTTTCACTGGAATTAATGGGAAAGCTCCTTACACCATCTCTGATACTAGTCTCAATTCCTGTAATCATTCCCTCACAAAGCAGCCCACATCTGCTTGTTAAGCATGCACCAGATTCCTCTGCTGTCCTGCTCCCGTAGTTTCTCTCACACTTGGAATAAAATCCAGAGGTTTGCTCAAAGTCTATGAGGCCCCACAGGATCCATTTGCTTTCTCAACCTTACCTCCCCCTGGCAATGTCACACTTGCTCCCTTTCCTTTTATTTCTGGCACACACCAAGGCTATTATCATCTGAGGTCAGTTGCCCTTGCTGTTCATTCCACCTGGAACGCCAGAGCCTCATGCTTCATTCTCACCTCCTTAAGCCTCTTTTCAAATTTCACTTTCCAGAGAAACCTTCCTTACCACATCCTCAAAATAGCTTTCTTCCTCTCCCTGCCTCCAGGCAATCTCTAGTCCTTATGAGACGACTTATTCTTCTTTGTATTACCACTACCTGAAATTATATCTGTATTTTTTTTATTGTTGTTTATGTCCTCCACCAGAATATAAGCCCTGCAGGGTAGGAACTTGGTCCTATTTACAACTGAAACTTCATGCCCAGAACAATGCCAGCCATGCCATAGTAATCAACAAAACCTTACAGAATGTCTGACTCCCTAGAGCTGACACATAACCATGTAACGGGGGACAGTGCGCAGGGGCTCAGCTACCTCCCCGTTTCATGTGCCCAGGTCCTTGACCTCTCTTACCCCAGGAATGGGGAAAGGGTCCCGGAGGCACGGTGAGCTTACCGTTGGAATAAGTATCTTGGACTCAAAGAGTTTAGCAAAGCGTGGTTCATTAGGCAGAGACAGAGAGAAAGAAGGAGCGAGAGAGCTCCCACGCCGCCGTGGGAGGGGATTCAAGGGAGGAATCCGCACAGGTAAGGGGCAGAGGGATTTTAACCCCGGAGTTATTCCCGCCCCATTCATGTTCTTGTCCAACGAGAGGAGTTTTTCAAACTTCTGCTGGAGTGATTGATCTTCAACTCTGATACCGTATTGGCTGCTAGGTCCGCAACTTCCTCCCAGAGCTTTTCCCCGGCTTTTTAAACAAAGAAGCACTCCTGGAATTTCTACCTAGCCCACCCGCGGGAAAGTCAGACAAAGAACTTTACGTTCCTGGATTGGGACGTGGACGCAGGCATGGCGCTGGAAAATTCTTGCTTTTAAAACCACGCCCCTTGTAGACTCGGTTTTCCTTAACACAGTCCCTCAATCAGAGCTTAATATATCCATGCTGAGGGTCTAAATGAATGAATATTAGAAGCTTTGTTTTTCTGGTTGCAAATATTCCCCTTGAGCAGAATGTACTCCGTGCAGATGAGCATTCTAGCCTAGTCCTGAATTCTATTTCCTTGACCATATTCTTCCATAGGAAGATTTATTTCTCCTGTTTGAATGAAGGAAGTCAAGGAGCGGTCTAGTTCTTATTAATTAAAAAACAATTTGGGATTTATTTCATCCTGTAAAGCAATCAGAAATTAATTTTGCCCAACAGAAGGATACAGGGTGGCATTCAAGTTATCCTGAAGCAAGTCAATATGGGCGATAAAACAACAGAGAGTTAATAATGGACAATTCTCTGCTTGTTTCTGTGTTACTCTTCTCCAGTAAGGACCTAAATATTCTAAAACAATCCACCTGTTTTGGTAATCTCTTTGTTGTAATTTCAGATTGCTTATGAGATTATTAGGGGACATGGACTTAGGTTTTAGACACAAGCTGTCTTACTGTCATATTTCTAAACAGAAAGTCTTTATGGAACAAAAACAGTAGAGTGTGTAGCTGGAAAGCTAAGTGGAAAAGCTAAGACCAAGCAGCACTTTGGTCTCATGGAACAGTGTCTTTCTATTAGTACCTTAAGAAGTATCCTCAAAATATCATCTGCTTTCATAGGTAGAGAAGTATAGCCTCTGATAATGCTATCCAAAATGTTTTGGAAACTGACGTTAATGATGAATGAAAAATAAAATCATACAATTGCTTTATGTTACAGTTTCTTCCCCATCTTAGAATCAGTTTGTGGATAATTTCAATTTGTAGACAACTGCCTCCCATATGTGAATTATAGTTGAAGTATAACAGTGATGTCATTGATGTGGAATATAAAGTGCTGTGAATTTTAGTGATCGCTATTTCACCACAGCTGTGAGCAATGTGTTCCATAAAGACTGGTATAATTCTCCCAGGAGTCATGTTAAACCCTCACTCTTGAAACTCGTAAGCAACTAATGCTTAAAAATGTATGCAAAAGACATTTACCTACAAGGTCAGTATTTTATGTATTTCCTAATTAACAAGTTTAAAAAAAGTTCTTGCATTATTATATCCATTATACATTAAGCTAAAGTCTAGCATATGCTATGTAAATAAGCAAGTTTGCAAATTAAAGTAAGAGAGTGATCAAATACAAAGGTGATTTTCTGGTTTGAAACAAAAGCATAAGCATGCAGTGCCTTTGAACTTTAAATATTGAAGAAAAATAGCCTGGGTCAAAGGTAGAACTAGAGTTTTCTTACAGAGCTTTAGGATTGCCTGCTCTTATTTTGGTTGCATTAAAGCAAATCGTTTGTGTTACTGTAACCTGGGTCAGAGCTGGCCTGCGGGGATGGCTGTGTGCCCAACAGACCTGCTCCACCAGGGAACTGCCATGGTGGCCCCATCCATGGCAATTCCCTGGTAGAGCAGGCCCTATCCACAGGTGTCCCTTGGAGCACAGTCCTCTCCTTGGGGGGTCTCGATGAGTCACCATTGAACTTTCATTGAAGAGAGAAAGTTTCCCAAAAGGAAAACAACAACTGGCAACTAAAAATAAGCAGCTGTATTTAGTGTAGAGAAAGTGAAATTATTTCTTGTATCCAAAATCCTTTACCTTTTTGCCCAAATTCGATGTGATATGACTCTTAACAGATGACAGTCTTTGTCTAAGACACCTGTCTTGGTTCTTCTTGGCCAGATTTTGCAAAAGGAGTGTTCATTCCAGCCATTGAAAAAAATAGGCTCTTGGGTTGAGATTGTTGGGGGAAAAATGGTTATTTGGGACAACCGTTGATAAAACATTTATCAAGAATGAACGTGGGCAGTGCCTTTGCTATGTGTCTCTAGTATTATGAGTGCTGAGAATTCAGAAATAATTTCTGAAGTTATTTATCACTATATTCCCTGAACCTAGCTAAGTGTCTAATGCCTAGCACATTGTTTGTGCTCAAGAGGGGGGTGTGTGCGTTGAAATGAATAAAGAGAGAAGGGAAAAAGTTAAAGAGGGAAAATAAACATGTTACTGAGTATGAGGTCTAGAAAGTGATATATGACCATTTTCAGAGGAACACGTAAATCCCTGAGCCTGAAGAACTAGGCTGTTGAACAAACGACAAATCAGCGTGGATGTTAAGAACTAAGATGATGAACTCTGCCAGGACATTGGGTGCCTTTCTAAAAAGTCTTGATAGTGTGGAAACAAGGCTGCCCAACAGCTTATGGAAACTGTTTATAACAGCCACAAATCCCCGACGGACATATTTGCTCCCGTGGCAAGTCCCACTCAGTAACACCTGACTCACTGGATGGTGCTCTCTGTCCTTGCAACACTCTCTCCTCCTGCTCGTCCCACTCAAGTGTACATAAATCTTAAGAGCACGTGGATCAGTCTCTAGGCCTGGAAGACATAGAAGGTTTCCAAAGACACTTCATTTACAATCAGGAAGTCTCTCAGACATCAAGCTATTTTGGCTTAATTAAGAAAAAAGATCCTTGACAGCTACAAGTGGAAAGTTCTTGGGAGGGGACAGCCTTTAATAGTCCCAGACTTGGCAACCTTTAGAAGAAATGTTGCCAGTTCTCAATTTTAAAACTGAGGCTATATTTACGCAACACTTAAACAACTGGTTAATTCAGTGAAACTATCGCCCCAATTTAATTTGACGACATGTAAATGAACAGACCTTTGATGAACTAATTCACCTTCCAACTACTACCAAAAGTGGGCTGATTTCTATTTCACACAGCTGAGATTTATTATATCATTAAAGCGCTAAGGTTCAATGACTTTAAATTATGATCGAATTATGACTTAAAACAATGTCTTACATTAATAATGGTAAGGATATGAAGGTTTGCTTTCAAACTTGGTGCAATATTTCTGGCTTTTAAGTTTTAGTGACATATTTATCAAGGGCAACTAGGTGCTGAGTGCTCAAATGCACCTGTAATCATGCTTTTATCTTATGTTCAGAAAACTATAGCAGTCTTTGTTTTTTTGTTTGTTTTTTTTTTTTTTTGCATTTTGTGACACTAATGTCTTTCCTCCAATCTGTTTTATACTACTAAGGAAATCTCCTTAAATATTATTAATAGTTTTCCTCCTCAGAAAACTTTAACATTATATATGTGTGCAAATCTCATTATACCCAATATAACTAAACCTATAAAAATAATAAAAATATGAACAGGTATACCCCAGAGTGATACATATGGAAGAATTTTAAAGATTCTTGTTTTTTAAATCAGTATTTTTTTATTTTCTTATTTTCTGCAATGTGTCTTGCCTATGTAAAAGAAAGTAATTTCTTTTCATTTTTTTAAAGACTCAATAACTCTCCAGTTTCTTGATTTAAAAAAAAGTGGAAAGCACATGTGAGTATAGAAATAATCAAAATATAATGGTAATCACTATTAATGTAAATAGAATAAACTTTCTGGTTAAAAACAGATGTCAAATTGGATTTTAAAACAAATACAAAAATCTAGCTGCATTGTGTTCACAGGATATACACTTAAAACTTCTGAATAAAAATTTAAAGCCAAAAGACAGACAAATTTTGTTTACTACTCATTGGTAAACAAAAGAAAGTTAGTGTAGTCATTTTATTATCAGAAAAAGTAAACTTTAAGAGGCATTCCTCAGATAAAGGATTCAACCACTGCTAAGATATAATAGTGCTATTCTTATATGCACCTAATAATATAGTCTCTGGGTGTAGTCAGAGATTTTATACTACATCTCTCAGTAACCAATAAATCAAGTGGAAAAAACATCAACAATGCCATAGAAGATTTAAACAGTACAATTAACAAATTTGATCTGTGCACTATTCAGAGAATATCATACTCTACAATTGGAGAATAAATATTCTTTTCAAACACAGGAAAAACTTTATAAAAGTTGACTACATTCTAGGGCATAAAGATATACTCAACAAATATTAAGCCTTTGATAACCATATAGCTCACATTTCTTAAATACCACCCAGGAAAGTAACAAATCAATCTAGGCATAATTCTAGGAGAAAAAAAAACCAAATGTCTGAAAACTTAAAAATAAATTTTCAAAGAACTAAAGAAAGAAATCATTGAAATGTTAAGCATTCAAAGCTAAATAATACGAAAAATATGATATTACAAAACCTGTTGGTTGAAAGTAAAGCAAATTTTGGAATGAATTTTATAGCCTTAAATATTTTAATTATATAAGAATGCTCAGAATTAATGAGCCAGACTGTTTATCCTGGAAAAACAGGTTAGTTTAATAGAAAAGTAATTAATTTAATGTACTGCATTAATAGATTAAAGTATAAGTTTTAATTATATTAATAAAAATTTGAGCCGGGCTGGGTAGCTCACGCTATAATCCCAGCACTTTGGGAGGCTGAGGCGGGCTGAATCACAAGGTCAGGAGATTGAGACCATCTTAGCTAACACGGTGAAACCCCAACTTTAATTAAAAAAAAAGAAAAGAAAGAAAGAAATAAAATTTGGTGTTTTAGTCATGAAGCCCTTGCCTATGCCTGTGTCCTGAATGGTGTTGCCTAGGTTTTCTTCCAAGGTTTTTATGGTGTTATTTCTTATGTTTAAATCTTTAATCCATCTGGAGTTAATTTTTGTATAAGGTGTAAGGAAGGGGTCCAGTTTCTGCTTTCTGCATATAGCTAGCCAGTTTTCCCAATGCCATTTATTAAACAGGGAATCCTTTCCCCATTGCTTGCTTTTGTCAGATCTGTCAAAGATCAGATGGTTGTAGATATGTGGCGTTGCTTCCAAGGCCTCTGCTCTGTTCCATTGGTCTATATCTCTGTTTTGGTACCAGTACCATGCTGTTTTGATTACTGTAACCTTGTAGTATAGTTTGAAGTCAGGTAGTATGATGCCTCCAGCTTTGTTCTTTTTGATTAGGATTGTCTTGGCTATGTAGGCTCTCTTTTGGTTCCATATGAAGTTCAAAGTGGTTTTTTCCAATTCTGTAAAGAAGGTCAATGGTAGCTTGATGGGGATAGCATTGAATCTATAAATTACTTTGGGCAGTATGGCCATTTTCACAATATTTATTTTTCCTAACCATGAGCATGGAATGTTTCTCCATCTGTTTGTGTCCTCTCTTATTTCCTTGAGCAGTGGTTTGTAGTTCTCCTTGAAGAGGTCTTTTACATCCTTTGTTAGCTGTATTCCTAGGAATTTTATTCTCTTTGTAGCGATTGTAAATGGGAGTTTGCTCATGATTTGGCTCTCTGTTTGTCTGTTGTTGGTGCAAAGACCTGGAACCAACCCAAATGCCCATCAATGATAGACTGGACAAAGAAAATGTGGCACATATACACCATGGAATACTATGCAGCCATAAAAAATGATGAGTTTGTGTTCTTTGTGGAGACATGGATGAATCTAGAAACCATCATTCTCAGTAAACTGACACAAAAACAGAAAACCAAACACTGCATGTTTTCACTCATACATGGGTGACGAACAATGAGAACACTTGAGCACAGGGAAGGGAACAACATTCACTGGGGTAGGTGGGGATGTGAAGGGGAGGGGAGGGGAGGGGAGGTGAGGGACAGCAGGGCTCGGGGAGGTTGGGGAGGAATAACACCGGGAGAAATGCCTGATGTAGGTGACAAGGGGATGGAGACAGCAAACCACTATGGCATGTGTATACCTATGCAACAATCCTGCAGAATGCAGGATGTGCACATGTACCCCAGAGCCAAAAGTAGAATTTAAAAAATTATTTAAATGCATTTAAATTAAGTATGTCTGGGCTGGGGTGGTTGCTCATGTCTTTAATCCCAGCACGTTGGGAAGCTGAGGCAGGTGGACTACTAGAGTTCAGGAGTTCAGGACCAGCCTGAGCAATGTGGCAAAACCCCATGTCTCTCCAAAATACGAAAATTAGCCAGGCATGATGGCATGGACCTGTAATCTCAGCTACCTGGGAAGCTGAGGTGGAAGGATTGCCTGAGCCTGGGAAGCAAAGGTTGTAGTGACCTGAAATAGCACCACTGCACTCCAGCCTGGGTGACAGAGCAAGACCATCTCAAAATAATTAATGAATTACTTCTGTTCAGAAAAAAATACATTATGTTTCTGGAAATACACACACACACACACACACACACACACACACACCACACTCAGTAAAGGATAAGCCAGGAACTGGTAGAGAATATTTCCAACACATGTCACTGAAAAATGTTTGCTAACTAGTATGTGCAAAGAACTCCTATGGCTTAAAAAGGGAGGAAAACCTAACAAAAGCTAATAGAGAAATTGGCAAAAGACACGAATAAACATTTCACAGAAGAGGAAATAGGAAAAGCCCATAAGCATTTGAAAAGATGATAAACATTATTAGTAATGAAGTAAAATTTAATTTAATATATTTACATAGTAAATCACAATGAAATACCTTTTATGCACCAAATTGGCAAAGATTTTCAAAGTCAGAAATATCAAGTGTTTACAAGGATATAGTACAGAGGTTGGCAAACTTTCTGTAAAGGGCCAGATGTAACTATTTTAGGATTTGCATAATTTTTCTCATAACTACTTGACTGTGCTGTTGTATTACAAAAGCAGCTGCAGACAATATGTAACCAAATGAACATGATTTTCTTCCAATAAAACTTTATTTACAAAAACAGGCAGCAAACTTGATTGGGCTCATGAACTGTGATTTGCTGATCTCTGATGTAGAGAAAAAGAGAAATCACATGGGAGTATAAATTGATATAAACCTTGGAAATAATCTTTGAAAATATTTATCCTGACATGTACTACACAAGAACTCCAGCATATGTGCACCAAAGGAATGTACAAGAATGTTCATGGCAGTATGCTTATAACAACAAAACAACTTGTTTTCACCTATTCAGGCTGTCATAATAATATAGCATGAATTGGGTAGCTTGTGAGAAACAGGAAATTTATTTCTCTCAGTTCTGGAGGCTGGGAAGTCAAAGATCAAGATGCCAGCAGATTCAATGTCTGATAAGGGCCTGTTCACAGATAACACCTTCGCACTGTGTCCTCACTTAGCAAGGGGTAGGAGTTTCTCTTGGATCTTCTTCATAAGAGCACTATCCCATTTGTGAGGGGTCTTCCCATGTGATCTAATACCCTCCCAAAGGCCTTACCTCCTTGTATTACTACATTGGTTATACACATTCAGATTATAGCATGATCTGCTTAGGCTTTGTGTTTTCACCCAAATTTCACCTTGAGTTATAATTCCCATAATTTACATATGTCAAGGAAGAGACCAGGTGGAAGTAATTAGATCATGGGAGAATTTTCCCCGTGGTGTTCTTGTGATAGTGAGAGACCTATTGGTTTTATAAGGAGCTCTTCCCCCTTTGCTCCACCCGTGTCCTTCCTGCTACTGTGTGAAGAAGGTGCCTTGCTTCTTTCTAGCGTTTGACCATGATTGTAAGTTTCCTGAGGCCTCCCGAGCCACGCAGAACTGCGAGTCCATTAAACTTCTTTCCTTTATAAATTACTCAGTTTCAGGTATGCCTTTATTGGCAGTGTGAGAACAGACTAATACATAACATGACTCAGATTACATCATCAAAACATGAATAAATGCAGTTTGTAATATTCATAGAAAGAAATGTTATGCAACAGAGCTAGAGGCAGCAACCTGAAAAACAGTGTTGAAAAAAAGGAGCAATTACCAAGGAATATGTACAGTATGAGCTCATTTGAATAAAATGCAAATAAACAGACAACACTAAAAAATATATATATATATATCTCATTTGAATCACATGCTAGGTGACCAAACTAAATTGAGAGCAAGACAATGATTAATACAAACTTTAAAAATGTGTTCCCCTCTTGGGGGAAGGACAGACAGATTTGGGGCAGAGGCTTCCAAGGTACTAAGAGTGTTCTCTTTCTCAGTACAGTTAAGAGACCTTTAGATGTTGGTTTCATTTTATTCTTTAAATACTAAGTATGTATTTTATATTCTCTTGCATATGTGATATTTTGTAACAATATATCAATTCAACTACAGTCTGAAATCAGACTTTATGTTATGATTATATTTCAGGAAGATTTATGAATTATGTTTAAGAATTTATGAATTATATTTAAGAATTATGTTTCAGGAAGATCACTCTAGTAGAGGTATTTGGGACCAACCAGAAGAAGAAGAAAGTAGTGTCAGGAAGACTAGTAAGGTGAATGTTGTAGTATCCCCTGCCTAAGGAGTGGTGGTCATGTAATTTGAGAAAAGGGAGTGCATTTAATAAATGTTTTGAGGTAAGGATGTAAAGATATTAGGTAGAGGTGATGGGAAGGATAGATAAGCCTAGGAAATTATTGCTGTTGTTAACAATTTGGACCTTTTTAAATATTTTTTGAGTACTTAATGAAAATATATAAGAAAATGAGGGGAAAAAGCTATTGGAGAACATCAGAGTGGTCTAACCAAATAATTATGCTCCCAGAGGAGCCTAAATGAAATTTTTACTTGGATGAACACAAAACAGAAGAAACAAAACAAAGTTTTGTTGTAGCAATTCCCAAGGAAGTTTGAAGAGCATTTATTTTGATATAAAATAATGAAAGAATGGGTCACATTAATATTATTTAATGAATAATGACCAAATGCCTGGTACCATGCAATTAGTAGCTGCTTCGAACATGAAAAGGTAGGGAGAAATGTTACCAACTTACCATGGTGGCTAAGCCCTGGGTTCAAATCCTAAGTGATTTTGGCAATGTTTTTAGAATTTCTAAGGCTCAGTTTCCAATCTATACAGCAGGTATAATAGTATCTATTTCACACAGCTTTTTGTGAGACTTAGTGTGTTTAATGTGCTCGCTATATTGCATAGCATACAGTCAAAATATGATGAGTGACAGACAACAAAAATACAATGATTTTATGTAATTAGCAACAATTGTACCATAAAAAAAATAACTATTAGGTTTCTTCTCTAGTATCATTTTGGTTTGTTTCTAACGTTTTTGCAGGTGGAACTATCAGCCACCTGGCTTTTCTTCTTTGTTTTGCTAGTATTGCTATCTTCCTCTGTTGCTTTAACAAAACATTGGCTAATATATTGAATTTGTTTTAGCTCATGCCTTGATACATTTTCTTACCTCTCGATTACTTTTGAAGGGGTAAATTCACTTAGTAAGGCTAGTTATAATTTCACAGAAAATGTTTTTCACTTCTGTGACTGGAGTGTATTTTTAGGAAAAACAAAAAGTAAGTATACATCTTACTTCTAGCCATCTGCAAGAGAAAAATGAGTAGGAGCAGGTGTACATGCATTTAAATTCTGCTACTCCGGCTTCCCTTTCCTGTGGGAAAGTTGGTTATCGTTTTTAAAAAAAAGAAGACGAGATGAGAATACGGAAATGGAGAGCCCTTGCAAAGGAAGGAAAAATGTCACTGTTTGGAGTGAAAAACTTAAATCAACCACCAACACAGCTTAAATTGATGCCGTCATTGAATTTCCTGTTTTATTTTTTTATACGGTACATTCAACCTTTAATGGTTCAAAACTTATTTTTTCCATTTAATAGTAAAAACTATAAAGTCATGTCTTAACTATATAAATGGGGTTTACTTTAGGATTTTTAAAAATACACATTGCCTGGGGTGAAAAACACATAGTCTTCAAGGTGAAGCTTGAAATATTACCTTTAAATTATTAATCATAGTTTATGGAGATAATATTTCAGTCTTACTTGACTTTTGAATTAGATTGTTTAACACTTGGGGCTATACACAGCTACTGTAAGAAATTAACTTTAGAAATATTTTGAAAGAAAATTGGAAAAAGAAAGAAAATGAAAATTTGGCTTCTCTATGAAAACCTAAGTCTCTCTAGTTATTTTCTCAAACTGATCCAGCAGGTGGTATGTTGATTGGCATATTTGTAATATTTTGTTTTTATTTTTATATTTAATACATATATTTTAAGACAGGGTCTCAGTCTGTCTCACAGTGGTGAGATCATAACTCACTGCGAGCTCCTATCCGTGGGCTCAAGCCATCCTCCCTCCTCAGCTTCCTCAGCTATGAGTGACCACACCTGGCTAGTAATATTTTAATAGTAAGTTATGAATCACCAAACTAACATCTATATAGTTTTTTATTTATAGGTAGTTTTGCTATGCTTTATAAAAGAAGAAAAGTTAGGTTTTTCTAAAGATACAGCCAGTCTTTTCCTGTTTTGTGTAGAGGGGGTTGGTGAGGGTGAGCTAATCACTTCTATTTATAATTTGTTTTTATTTACTCGTACTTCTTATATAAGTTTTCAGATGTCAACCGAAGTAAATCCTGATAAAAAGAAAAATCAAATACATACACATGGAAAATCAGTCATTCTTATCAAGAAACTCATTCATTAGAAAAATCTGAAAATAGTTTTCTACTACTTCCTTCAAAACAAGGAGAAAAGAAGTGGTAACCAAAACCATAAGATTAAAAGCATGGATAAATTCAATAAGCAATTAAAATTTTTTTCAGTGTGGTAAAATCCAGTCAAAGTAAGTTATAGACTCTTAAACAAAATAAGTGATTTTAATACACATTTTGCTTTTTGCCAGTTACGTAGACAGGAGCCAACCTCAATGTCAGTTTGGTGGGATGTGAATCAGGTGATTACGGTGCCCAGAGCTCTTTCTGATGGTGACATGAGATGTAGTGAGCCATAGACTGAGTTTCAATCCTTGTATACTCAGGCTGTTTACTATCTCCCAATGATAAAGGATGCAGTAATACCCAGCACTGGCAGGAAAAACCCAGGAGTGTGAGTAAATAAAACCAAAACTGAGATGTAGGCTCGGGCTTATTAACTCCACAGCAACAAAAAAAATGATGACAGAGTCTAGACTTTACTCTCCCAGCCTGATAAATGATTATAATGATTATAATGGCCAGTACTTTTCAGTGTTTGCTATACCCTAGTCCTAGGGTCCGCAACTCCTGGGCCATGACAGGTAGTCCGAGGTCTGTTAGCCATCGGGCCACACAGCAGGAGGTGAGCGGCAGCTGATGGAGCATTACCACCTGAGCTCTACTTCCTGTCGGATCATCCTTGGCATTGGATTCTCATAGGAGTTCGAACCCTATTGTGAACTGCGCATGTGAGGAATCTAGGTTGCATGCTCCTTATGAGAATCTAACTAATGCCTGATGATCTGAGGTGGACCAGTTGCATACCAAAACTACCTCCTGGCTTCCCATCCTTGGAAAAATTGTCTTTCATCAAACTGGTCCTTGGTGCCAAAAAGGTTGGGACCACTGCCCTAGACACTTGACTAAGAACTTCATATAACTTATATTGTGTCTTGTTCCTCTTGATAGTATTATATAGTGATTACTTTTATTATCATCATTCTGTCCATGGGGAAACCGAGGCCAAGTGAAGCTAAATAAATTTGCCTAAAGTTATAAGCTAGGTAAATGAAGGAGCTAGTTTTTCAACTTAGAACTGATACTTTATTTATTTATTTTTCCGTATGTTATTGGGGTACAGGTGGTATTTGGTTACGTGAGTAAGTACTTTAGTGGTGATTTGTGAGATTTTGGTGCAACCGTCACCTAAGCTGTATACACAGCACTATATTTGTAGTCTTCTATCCCTCACTCCCCTCCCCCTCATCCCCGCAAGTCCCCAAAGTCCATTGTACCGTTCTTATGCCTTTGTGTCCTCATAGTTTAGCTCCCACATATCCATGAGAAAATATGACATTTGGGTTTCCATTCCTGAGTTACTTCACTTAGAATAATAATCTCCAGTCTCATCCACGTCACTGCAAATGCTGTGAATTCATTCCTTTTCGTGGCTGTGTAGTATTCCATCGTGTGTGTGTGTGTGTGTGTGTGTGTGTGTGTGTGTCTGTGTGTGAATCACAATTTATCCACTCATCAATGAATTCATTCCCTTTTATGGCTGTGTAGTATTCCATCATATATATCACAGTTTCTTTATACAGCCATTGGATTGATGGGCTTTTGGGTTGGTTCCACGATTTTGCTATTGTGAATTGTGCCACTATAAAAATGCATGTGCAAGTATCTTTTTCAAATAATGACTTCTTTTCCTCTGGGTAGATACCTAGTAGTGGGATTGCTGGATCAAATTGTAGTTCTACTTTTAGTTCTTTAAGGAATTTCCACTCTGTTTTCCATAGTGGCTGTACTAGTTCATATTCCCAGCAGCAGTGTAGAAGT
The DNA here is from genome assembly GCA_963573385.1 of Cacajao melanocephalus. Classification (NCBI taxonomy): domain Eukaryota; kingdom Metazoa; phylum Chordata; class Mammalia; order Primates; family Pitheciidae; genus Cacajao; species Cacajao melanocephalus. The sequence continues at coordinate 149,390 of CAUYLG010008840.1, forward strand.
GTTCTGTGATCACTGCATCCACGCCAACATCTACTCTTTTTTGATTTTTTTTTATTATGGCCATTGTCGCAGGAGTAAGGTAGTATCACATTGTGGTTTTGATTTGCACTTCCCTAATCATTAGTGATGTTGAGCATTTTTTCATATGTTTGTTGGCCATTTGTATATCTTCTTTTGAGAATTATCTATTCTTGTCCTTAGCCCACTTTTTGATGTAATTGTTTTTTTTTTTCTTACTGATTTGTTTGAGTTGGTTTTAGATTCTGGATATTAGTCCTTTCTCAGATGTATAGATTGTGAAGATTTTCTCCCACTCTGTGGGTTGTCTGTTTACTCTGCTGACTGTTCCTTTTGCCATGTAGAAGCTCTTTAGTTAAATTAATTCCCAGGTATTTCTCTTCATTTTTATTGCATTTGCTTTTGGGTTTTAGTCATGAATTCCTTTCCTAAGCCAATGTCTAGAAGGGTTTTTCCTATGTTATCTTTTAGAATTTTTATAGTTTCAGGTCTTAGTCCTTAATCCATCTTAAGTTGATTTTTGTATAAGGTGAGAGAAGAGGATCCAGTTTCATCCTCCTAGATATGCCTAGCCAGTTATCCCAGCACCATTTGTTGAAAAGGGTGTCCTTAACCCACTTATGTTTTTGTTTGCTTTGTTGAAGATAGGTTGGCTGTAAGTATTTCAGTTTATTTCTCCGTTCTCTATTCTGTTTTACTGGTCGATGTGCCTATTTTTATACCAGTACCATGCTGTTTTGGTGACTGTGGCCATATAGTATAGTCTGAAATCAAGTAGTGTGATGTCTCCAGATTTGTTCTCTGTGCTTAGTCTTACCTTGGCTATGTGGGCTCTTTTTTGGTTCCATATGAATTTCAGAATTGTTTTTTCTAATTTTGTGAAGAATGATGGTGGTATTTTGATGGGGATTACATTGAATTTGTAGATTGCTTTTGGCAGTATGGTCATTTTTACAGTATTGATTCTACCCATCCATGAGCATGGCATGTGTTTCCATTTGTTTGTGTCGTCTATGATTTCTTTCAGCAGTGTTTTGTAGTTTTCCTTGTAGAGGGTCTTTCGACTCCTTGGTCAAAATCTTTTATCAGTTTTAGGAGCTGAATTCTTTTATCAGTTTTAGGAGCTTTCTGGAGGAGTCATTAGGGTTTTCAAGGTAAACTATCATATCATCAGCAAACAGTGACTGTTTGACTTCCTCTTTACCTATTTGGATGCTCTTTATTTGTTTCTCTTGTCTGATTGCTATGGCTAGGACTTCCAGTACTGTTGAAGAGGATTGGTCAGAGTGGGCATCCTTGTCTTATTCCAGTTCTCAGAGGAAATGCTTTCATCTTTTCCCCAATCTGTATTATGTTGGCTGTGGGTTTGTCATAGGTGGCTTTTATTACATTAAGGTGCGTCCCTTGTATGCCAATTTTACTGAGAGTTTTAATCATAAAGGGATACTGGATTTTGTCAAATGCTTTTTCTGCATCTATTGAGATGATCATGTGATTTTTGTTTTTAATTCTGTTGATGTGGTGTATCACATTTACTAACTTGCATATATTAAAGCATCCCTGCATCTTTGGTATGAAACCCACTTGACCATGGTGGATTATCTTTTTGATATGTTGTTGGACTTGGTTAGCTAGTATTTTTTTATGGATTTTAGCATCAATGTTCATCAAGGATATCGGTCAATTTTCTTTTTTGGTTATGTCCTGTCCTGGTTTTGGTATTAGGGTGATGCTGGCTTCATAAAATGAATTAGGGAGGGTTTTTTCTTTCTCTATCTTATGGGATAGTGTCAAAGGGATTGGTACCAATTCTTCTTTGATTGTCTGGTAAAATTCTGCTGTAAATCCATCTGGTCCTGGACTTTTTTTTTCATAATTTTTAAATTACCATTTCAATCTCGCTGCTTGTTATTGGTTTGTTTAGGATATCGTATTCTTCCTGATTTAAGGTAGGAGGCTTGTATTTTTCCAGAATTTATCCATCTCTTCTAGGTTTTCTAGTTTATATACATAAAGTTGTTCATGGTAGCCTTGAATAATCTTTTGTATTTCAGTGGTGTCAGTTGTCATATCTCTTGTTTCACTTCTTAGTGAGGCTATTTAGATTTTCTCTCTTCTTTTCTTGGTTAATCTTGCTAATGATCTATCAATTTTATTAATCTTTTCAAATAATCAGCTTTTTATTTCATTTATCTTTTGTATTTTTTGTTTCAATTTCATTTAGTTCTGCTCTGATCTTGATAATTTCTTTCCTTCTGCTGCGTTTGGGTTTGGTTTGTTCTTGTTTCTCTCATTTCTTGAGGTGTGACCTTAGAGTGTCAGTTTGTGCTCTTTCAGACTTTTTGATGTAGGCACTTAGAGCTGTGTACTTTCAACTTAGCACTGCCTTCCTGTATCCCAGAGGTTTTGATAGGTTGTAAAATTATTGTCATTCAGTTCAAAGAACGTGTGTGTGTGTGTGTGTGTGTGTGTGTGTGTGTGTGTGTGAGATAGAATCCCTTTGTCACCCAGGCTGGAGTGCAGTGATCTTGGCTCACTGCAACCTCCATTTCCTGGGTTGAAGTGGTTCTCCTGTCTCAGTGTCCCAAGTACCTGCAATTATAGGAATGTGCCACCACACCAGGCTAATTTTTGTACTTTTAGTAGAGATGGAGTTTCACCATGTTGGTCAGGCTGGTCTTGAACTCCTGACCTCAGGTGATCTGCCTGCCTTGGCCTCCTAAAGTGCTGATATTACAGGTGTGAGCCACCGTGCCTGGCCCAAATAATTTTTTGATTTTCATCTTGATTTTGTTTTTGACCCAATGCTCATTAAGGAGCACTTTATTTAATTTCCAACTATTTGCATGGTTCTGAAGAGTCCTTTTGGAGTTGATTTCCAGTTTTATTGCACTGTGGTCTGAGAAAGTGCTTGATATAATTTCAATTTTCTTAAACTTACTGACGCTTGTTTTATGGCCTATCATATGGTCTATCTTGAAGAATTTCCATGTGCTGTTGAATAGAATGTATTCTGTGATTGTTGGATGAAATGTTCCGCATATATTTGTTAAGTATATTTGTTCCAAGGTGTAGTTTAAATCCACTGTTTCTTTGTTGACTTTCTGTCTTGATGACTGTCTAGTGTAGTCAGTGGAGTATTGAATTCCCCTATTGTTATTGTGTTGCTGTCTATCTCATTACTTAGGTCTATTAGTAATTGTTTTACAAATTTAGGAGCTCCAATGTTAGATGTATATATGCTTAGGATTGCAATATTTTCTTGTTGGACAAGGCCTTTTACCATTATATAATGTCCCTCTTTGTCTCTTCTGTTTTAACTGATGTTGCTCTAAAATTTGTTTTGTCTGATATAAGAATACCCTTGCTTGTTTTAGGTGTCCATTTGCATGGAACGCCTTTTTCCTCAGCTTTACTTTGAGTTTATGTGAGTCGTTATGTATTAGGTGAGTATACTGAAGGCAGCCGATAGTTAGCTGGTGAGTTCTTATCCATTCTGCAATTCTCTATTTTTTAAGTGGAACATTTAGTGTGAGGTACCATTGCATTCATCATGTTCTTTGTTGCCTGTGTACTTTTGTTTCTTTATTTTTTATTTTTGCTTTTTTAACTCGTATTTTTGTTTTGTAGGTCCTGTTTTTATGCTTTAAATTTATGCTTTAAAGAGGTACTGTTTTGATGTGTTTTCAGGATTTGTTTCAAGATTTAGAGCTCCTTTAGCTGTTCTTGTAGTAATGGCTTCATAATGGCGAATTCTCTCAGTGTTTGTTTGTCTGAAAGTGACTGTGTCTTTCCTTCATATATAATGCTTAGTTTCGCTGGATACAAAATTCTTGGCTGATTATTGTTTTATTTGAGGAGGCTGAAAAGATAGGGCTCTAATCCCTTCTAGCTCATAGAGATTTCTGCTGAGAAATCTGCTTTTTTTTTTTCTTTTTGAGACAGAGTCTTGCTTTGTCATCTAGGTTGGAGTGTGGTGGCCTGATCTTGGCTCACTACTACTTCCAACTCCTGGCTTCAAGAGCTTCTCCTGCCTCAGCCTCCCGAGTAGCTGGGATTACAGGTGCCCAGTTAATGAAATCCACTGTTAATCTCATAGGTTAATCTGCTGTTAATCTTATAAATTACCTGGTGCCTCTGTCTTAAAATTCTTAAGATTCTTTCCTTTGTCTTAACTTTAGATAACCTGATGACAACATGCCTAAGCAAAGATCTCTTTGCAGTGAGTTTCCCAGGTGTTCTCTGTGTTTCTGATATTTGGATGTCTAGGTCTCTAGCATGGCTGGGGAAGTTTTCCTCAATTATTCTCCTGAATATGTTTTCCAAGCTTTTAGAATTCTCTTTTTCCTTAGGAACACCGATTATTCTTGGGTTTGGTCATTTAACATAATCCCAGACTTCTTGGAGGCTTTGTTCATATTTTCTTATTATTTTTTCTTTGTCTTTGTTGGAATGGTTTAATTCAAAGACTTTGTCTTTGAGCTCTGAATTTCTTTCCTCTACTTGTTCAATTCTATTGCTGAGATATCCAGAACATTTTTCATTTTTAAAAGTATGTCTAAAGTTTCCTGAATTTTTATTTTTTTTTCTTTAAGCTATCTATTTCCTTGAATATTTCTCCCTTCACTTCTTATATCATTTTTTTTTTTTTTTGGATTTCCTTGCATTGGGCTTTGCCTTAGCTTAATAACTAACCTCCTGAATTCTTGTTCAACTAAATCAGGGATTTATTTTTGGTTTGGATCCATTGCTGGTGAACTGTGATCTTTGGGGGGTGTCGAGGAGCCTTGTTTTGTCATATTGAACCAGAAAACAGGGACTGTTTTCTGGTTCATTCTCATTTGGGTAGGCTCTGTCAGAGGGAAGGTCTAGGGCTAAAGGCTATTGTTGGCAGATACTTTTGTCCCACATGGTGTTCCCTTGATGTAGTACTCTCCTTCTTTTCCTATGGATGTGGTTTCCTGTGAGCCAAACTGCAATGATTGCTGTCTCTCTTCTGGGTCTAACTAACTAGTGAGTCTGCTCAGCTCTGGGCCAGTACTGGGGGTTGTCTGCACAGAGTCCTGTGATGTGATCTGTCTGTGGGTCTCTCAGCCATGGATACTGGCTCCTGTTCCAGTACAGGTGCTGGGTGGGGAGTAGGGGGTGGGGCTGCAATGGACTCAGTGAGAGTACTTAGCTTTGGTGGTTTAATTCTCTATTTGTGTGCTGGTTAGTGTCCTGCCAGGAGGTGATACCTTCCAGGAAGCATCCACTGTAGTAGTATGGAGTGGGACCAGCAGTGGGTGGGACCCTAGAACTCTCAAGATTGTATGCCCTTTGTCTTTTGCTACCAGGGTAGATAATCAGGTGGGGGCGGGGCTAGGTGTGTCTGAGCTCAGACTCTTCTTGGGCAGGTCTTGCTGCAGCTGCTGTGGGGAATAGGGGTGAGATTCCCAGGTCATTGGAGTTGTGTACCTAAGAGGATTATGGCTGTCTCTGCTGAGTCATGCAGGTTGTCAGGAAAGTGGAGAAAAGCCAGCAGTCACAGATCTTACCCAGCTCTCACACAAACCGAAGGGCCAGTCTCACTCCCAATATGCCTGTCCCCCCGCACCCCCTGCACCATAGCCCCAAGTCTGCTTCCAGGTGGTAGGTGAGACAGGCTTCAAAACTTGCCCAAGGCTACCTGCCTCCCAGCTGTGAAAGAAAAGGGCTTGGTTTTTCCCCCGCCTGTGGAGTCTACACACCAGATTTGCACCCTTTTCTGAGTTCTAACCAGGAGGTCCCTCACCTGGTTCAAATTGTTACAAAGTTCAGCGAGAGATTTCCTTCTCCCTGTAGAGTTTTATCCACTGCTCTTCTGGTCACTGTCCCAATGGATCCCTGTGGTGCCAGGCAGGAATGGTCTGCTAGGGGATGCAGTGAGCTCCCAGAAAATTTCTGCTGCTTCCTTTACCCCTGTATTTCACTCAGCTTAGAGCCAATACTTTAAACCTTGTACTGTTGTTCTGGAGTGAAGGAAGACTTTGACTCCTAGTGTAAGAGATTCTATGGAGAGTCCAGGATTAAGTATTCATGTGTGTTTGATTTGAGGATCTCGTAACAATACCTATGCCCTGTGGGTGACCAACAGTATTATGAAGAATCTATAAGAAATATTGCTTGTTATAATTTAGATAAGCTGTTGAAAACATTTTTAAAAAGTTATATCTGTAAGTTAGGCATTTTGTTTTGATTATCTGTCAGATCTCCAATTGTGTATGGAGTTTAGGCAAGAATATCAGAATAAAGGTGTCCCAAAATAATTCATTTTAGAGAAGCTATGATATATGTGTGGAAGATGCACTAGGTTCATTATTGCAGCCATTTAAATGGCATAAGGGCTATGTAGCATCATGAATAAAAATGATGAAAATATTAATTGGAATATGCAGAGAATACATTGCCTGTATATACTATAGTTATGACTATATTCTGAAAGGTGCTTTAAAATATTTAGAAAGAAATACAGAAAAATGCTAACAAATTATTGCATCATTTGGGTGGGATTTTTGTCTTTCTCTTATTATGAGTTTTAAATAATGTAGTTAAATTACTTTAATAATAGGAAAGAATGAATAGAACACCAAAACAGAAGAGCAAGAATGTATTTGAAAGAGGCATTTCAGGCTTGTAATCAACAGTGTTGCATGTGGCTGATGATCAAGAAGGTGGAGCTGAAGATGATTCCATGTTTTTCTGAAAAGTTAAGTGAATTGTCTAAGATGGGAAGTGCAGGTTTTCAAGGAAGGCAATTGAACTCAGTTTAGACAATGTGAGTATTGCAATTAACCCAAATAGTGAATATAGGAGGTAGGGAGAGAGATTTTTGAAGAAGAGAGTCTGTTAAGTTTTTGCTGTCCTCGTTTGTTATATGCTGAACATCCACCAGACAACTGGTAATTTTATACTGATGTTTGGAACAGAAGTAAGTGGTGATTATCAGTAGGAGAGCTACCTGCTGATACATAATGACTGCGACTCTGAGCATTTGTAAAATCATCCAGGAAAAGATCTCAGAGAGGAAAGCAGAGCCAGGGAAAAAACCTTGTGACATGGACTTGAGTGGGTGAGATGGGGATGCAGCGTCCACTTCAGAGGCTAGTGCTTCATTTCTTCTGTGGGTTATTGAGGACATTGGGAATGGAGTTAAGACACTGAAAGTAAAAGCTATCTAGGCATATAACTGAGTTTGAGAGCTGATGAAGAAAGAAAATGTGGATGACTATTGGGTAAGTACTGTTTGAGTGTATGAATGGTAATGTCACCAAACTAATTAATGGAATAAAGAGGACAAGCAGATTTAGGAAAAATCATGGATTTAAATTTTGAGTCTTAAGAGTTTATGGTACATCCAGGAAGAAATAATCAGTTGGCGGCAGGTAGATACAAGTGGAGTTCGTGAGAGAGGTAAGGGCCAGCAATAAAGACCAATGTGGAGATGGTGGTAAAACCATGGCACGGGGTTGACATCCCAGAAAGGGTAGGTCGAACAGCATCAAATACTGCACAGAGGGCCAGCACAAAGGCTGAGAGGTAGCCACTGTTTTGGCTGTTGGGACGGTCATTGGTACTTTGGTCAGAGGATAGGACAAAAAGCCTGAATGCAACGGGTGGGGCAGTGAATGGGAAATGAGAGATTGGCAACAGCAGACACAGGCTGCTCTCAAGAACATTGGTAGATGTAAGGTGCAGAGGCCCTTAGACTGGAAAAGCGATGCATGGCATGTTTTTATCACATAGAAAAGGAGCCAGAGAAGAAAGAGTGGTTGAAAAGACCTCAGTGGGAGACAATGGATCAAGTAGGTCCTAAAGAAGGTGAAGGGGGCGTGGCAATACCTGTTGCTCTAAGGAGACCACTCTGAAACACCTTGTAAACATATATTCAAGCAAGAGTTCTCTTCCTTTCTATATATACACGCACACTAAAATCTGTGTTATAACTAGTCTGGGATTGTTCCAGAAAAATAATTAGCAATCTTTAAATAAATATGCTCCTGCTGTTCTTCACCCTTGAGTTAGCTATTACAGTTACTCAAGTAAGGAACAGCTCCATTATGAATCAACTCCTGAAATTCGGATTGTCTGCCCTTTGGCTTTGAAATCAAAGCCTATATCTCCTCAATCCTTTAATAGTGGAGACTGTCTTACTTTCGTCAGTAGGCGCCCAAAGCGAATGTTCCTGGGAGCTTATCTATTAAGTCAGATTACCCCAAAATATTCTCCAAATTTGACAAAAATCCACTTAGCTTTTTTTCTTACTTTATAAGGCGGTCATAGAGAAAAAGTCAATTTCATTTACATCTATATTAAGCATATAATACATATTTTGCATATATTGCCCCAACCTTCATTTTTAGAGTAAAAAAAAAAAACTAAGGTCTTAAGGGGTGACTAAGATGTCTAGGGTCATAGAGCTGGGCAACAGCACAGTAGGAACTAGAAATGAGGCTTGCTGGCCTGAGTATCTTATATTGTATGGCATGTGATTGCCAATTTATATCAAGCATGTGAATGCTTTTTCTTTCTTTCACTTCTTTTTCTTTAAAAGTATGTATATACTGTGTTTGTTGTAGTTGGCTTCAAACAATAGGTTCATCTTCTTATTACTGTGGATCATCTATTTGAAAGTTTTGCTACTTTCATGTATGAAAGGATCTGGCTGCCAAATAAATGAAATACTGTTTCCACTTGCCTCGGCTGTGATCTTATAAAGCAGCTATAATTGGTTTATTCCCTTTGTCAAGAGAATGAGTTTGTAGGACTTCCTCAGCTTTAACATTTGCATGGCTCCATGTACCATGTCTGGAGTAATGTAAAAGTAATAAAAAATAAAAATAAAATGAAACAAACCTATCTTAGAACTTGTGTGTTATTGATTTCAGAAGTTGGTTGGTTCTAGTTTTATAGATTTAAATATAAAACATATGAAAAGATTCTTTTGAAATTGGGCCTTTAAGGTTTTCTTAGAAGAGAAGATTCTGCATGTGTCAATTGAATTAAACATGACATGGGATTCCCAGGGTGGAAATTCGAGCTCTTTAGAGAGTGTTAGGTGGTTGGACTGAAGGGACAAACAACTCAGAGACTTGGAAAGCTTACAGGTCTTACCAAATCTTATTTACCCTCTTGAGGGTGGCAGCTTGTAAATCAAATTAAGATGTGTCACTGTTGGTATCTAAATTCCATGATAATTTCTCAATTATTTTCTGTGGCCATAATCCTACATATTTAGTTTGGGTTGATTCCATTTTGTTTTGGAACTGGCAGTTCTTTTGTATATCATGGACCTTTTGTGCTTCATTTGAATGATTTTTTTTTGATGACAGACTGCAACTAAACAAAACAAACCAATACACATTGCCGACTCTGTTATATTTAAGGGTATTTCTTCAAAAACGACATAAAGTGTATCAACAAATAGGAATGGGTTGGTCTGACTTTAACAATTATGTGGGCAGGAGTAGGCTTAAATTATAGCTCAACGATTGGGGAAACCCTTCTTATTCTAAGAAGCTGAAGTCAGTGACTTGGAAATAACATCAGTGTGTTAAGCGTTAAGTGTGTGACATGTGTTACTTACTTGCTGTGGACGTCATTATAGTGCATATACTTTTGAGGCATTTTGAGGGTGGAAAGCTGTCATAGTGACTGTTTTTCATGTTTATATCCAGTGATATTCTTTTTCATTGATTTTTAAAAGCTTAGTCTGCATTTATAAAAAACAGAAAAAAAAAAACTTAAATAGAAATACAGCCATATTAAACTTACCATGTAGAGGTAATTACTGTAAACATTTGGGTCTTCTTCTCTCCTGGATTTTAAATATATTATTAATAATAGTAATACCAATAATAAAACAATAGCATAATTATAATACCAGCTAACATTTATTGAGAACTATGAACCCAACTCTTCTCTATGTGATTTATATACATATCTTCATTTGATTCTAACAAAAATATTATGGGGTCGGCGATATTACCATTCTAATATTACAGGGGACTAAGCCACAGAGAGGTTAAACAACTTGGCCAAAGGCACACAGAGTAAAGTGCAGAGTGTTTGAATGTAAATTAAAGCAGTCTAAACTGTTACCTTCTGCCACAAATATAAGCTCATTTATATTTAATTTAAATTATACTTCAGAAACAATGTAATTTTCTGCCTTTACTAAAAACTTATTTTCATAAATATGTCTCATGTTCATAATTCTTCATAAATGTAAATTCATCTAATTTTCCATTATATGTTTGTACCCTATTATATGTAATTATTCCATTTAAGTCAGGCATTTAGATTGTTTACAGGTGTTTGATATAAATAATGCTATGATGAACTATTTTTATATAAATCATAGCACATCTGATAATTTTTTTTAGGATAGATTTCTACAAGTAGAATTACTGCTTGCTATGAAGACATTTTAATGTCACACTTTTCTAAATTATGACTACAAGGCCATCTGGAAAAAAATACCACATCTACACATAAACTTTAAATCTTCTTTGAAAGTTAATTAATGGGACTACTTACATTTTAGAAGCTTTTATGATGTGATGAGAGAAGGCAGCAGGCTAAGCAACGGGGAAACCATTCTCTAAGTCAAGCCTGACCTTTGCTCATTAATAGGCCACTGCCTTATCTTTGTATGAAACTCCTGGAGCTAATCCATACACAGAATGCCCATTGGTTTTGAATATGCTGTGTTCTCAGAGCAGCATTTTAGGGGAACACAGCAAGAAGAGAAATTAGGCCAAAGACTGCAAAGCATGTGCAGATGCTTCAAAGGCACAGCACAGAATGTTGTTTTTAATAATTCTTATAGACTTCTTTGTAACAAAAATAAAAGAGCATAAAACAAAATTCTGTCCCATAGGAGCAGTTAGCATGAATATAGGAATTCCAAGGTATGTTATGAAATAAAGACAGAGTGAGGCCTCAGAAAACATCTTTATTCTTGAAGCAGAAACCAGTCCCAGTGATGTGAGTACACCTAAAGTACTCAGTTCCCCAAACTATTTTTGCTTCTGTTAGTAACCCACTGGCTTTTCCCTATTTTCTTACTTAGTTCTTCACCCCTGTCTTTCATCCTGGCCTTATCAATCCCACACCCAAAAAACATTTATTTGGCTTCATCTTAGTTTATATATGTATATGTATGTGCACACAAAAGTGCAGGTATGTGTGCATGCATATACATTTAAGTATTCTTAAAATATGTGTGGTCTTCATTAGTCAATAGTCCTGGCCCTTAAGTGAAAATGTAAATCATTATGTAATGTCCCCTCTTTATTCTTTGTCTTCAGTGAGTGCTTTCATGCTGTCCCCTGTTCCAGGCAGATTTTTCCACCTGGGACCAAATTTGTCATGGCTATTTTCTGGAAAATGACGGCTAACTAATCGAGTGAGCAAACTGATGCTAAATGAAAGGGCATGTTCCTGGCTCTAGTGAACTGAAAAATGGAAGCAAGAGGCTTAAATACAAAGTGATTATAATGAGAATACATAAATATATAATAGCATTTAGGATTGTCTAGGAGATTAAGTTTCTGCAGTTATACCTTTCCTTAAATAAAATACAAATGCCCCCTTTTCAATGCTCCCTCAGGGAAGGTAAAACTATGTATAATGTTACCTATTATATAGGATCTATTGGTTCTTTATTCAGGGGCTTAGGTTTAAATTCTTGACTTTCAAGGAACACTATAGAAAAAACTCCCCCTTGGTGAGTCTCTAAATACCGAACAACCACGTGGCTCTCAAATTTGGCTGCACATCTGAGTCCCCTGGAGAGATTTATAAAAATGCAATGAGGTCTGGGAATTTATATTTTTCAAAAGCTCCCCAATTGATTTTGCTGCTCAGCCAGGTTTGGGGACTGCTGTTAAAGTGGCTGCTTGGACATTAGCTAAGTCATTTTCTGTGCCTTCAGTGGATGTTCAGTAGGTGGCTAATAGTTATTGAGCATGTATATTGTGCCAATCACCATGACATTTTATAGACAAGGAAATTTGTTTAGGTTTGTGAGTGGCAGAAACTGTGTTCAAGAGTCCAAACCCTCATTTTTATGCAGCTTCTCAACAAAACGTTGATGATTTAGTTACCAAAAAAGGTAAGGGACAGGCCGAAGTTAAAAATTCACTCATTAACTCTCACATCTTAGTCAATCAGTTTCTTCACCATAAAATGGAAGTAATAGCTCTATAAGATACTTTTGTTTTTTTTTTGAGACAGAGTCTTGCTGTATCGCCCAGGCTGGAGTGCAGTGACAGGATCGAATCTCTGCAATTTCCACCTCCCAGGTTCAAGTGAGTCTCCTGCCTCAGCCTCCCTAGTGACTGGGACTTACAGGTGCATGCCACAATGCCTGGCTACTTTTTGTATGTTTGGTAGAGACGGGGTTTTGCCATGTTAGCCAGGCTGGTCTCGAACACCTGGCCTCACCTGCCTTGGCCTCCCAAAGTGCAGGGATTACAGGAGTGAGCCACTGTGCCCAACCAAGATACTTTTTACTTTATTTTGAAATAATTTTATACTTACAGTTAGTATATAAATAATTGTATACTAAGAGTTACAAAGCTAGTACAGAAAGTTTCTGTATATCCTTCACCCAGCTTCCTCTAATGTTAACTTCTTATGTAATTTATATCTAATATAAACACTTTACATAACCATAGTATATTTATCAAAATAAGAAATTAACCTCTGAGCTTCCCAGTTTTTATACTATCTCAGTTCATTCAGGTTGCTATAAAAAATACTTTATACCTGTTAATTTACAGATAACAGAATCTTATTACTCACAGTTCTGAAGGCTAAGCAGCTCAAGATCAAAACGGGGGCAGCTATTTTGTAGAGCGTCCTTCATTCTGAGTTTGTCTGATACATTCTCATTCATACATTGATGTTGTGAATTTTGAGATTTCCCACAGAGGTGATATCTTCTTTATGTTGCATCATATCTGGGCCTTTGTAAGATTTTTGACAAAAAAATACATATATTCTCTCATTAGAGTTATTTAAGTAACAGGTAGATGACAATCTGCAATGCTGAATGAACCTTTGTGCTGTGTGGCTGCATCTTCAAGATCCCTTTCAACTCTAAAAGCCTAAAACTAATAATTGAACATTACAAATAAAAAGTCACCCATGAAAGATGAATATGAGATTTCAGTAGAGCTCAAAGACTAGAGAGAATTAATTTCCCAAAGAGTGATCCCTACATTAAAGAGTACTAGGGTTTTCCTACCTAGGGGTGAATTTAGAATATGTTCTTTCTTTTGTACTGGGGGCTTTTCCCAATGTGGAGCCCTTATAGCCCCTGAAGTGGCATCTGTAAATGAATGTTTGCTATAGGTAATTGAAGCCACCAGGTTGCTCTTGTGCTTTTTCCTCCGTGTTGCGAAAAATTAAATTGATATGCAGTTGAGTGGAAAGTCATCTAATTTGAAAGATAGCAATGACCTGACTCTAACTATGACTGTGGTTTGGATATGTTTAGTAACCCTTTGTCTTAATTTTTCCAGCTGTGAAGCGTAATTCCTACTAAAATATACTGACTTCTACAAGCAATGGACTCAAAACATGTCTCTAGAAATATAATGCCTACCCCTGGCAAAGTCTGATGTAACATGGTTAACCTAGAAGAGTTAATGCTGTATGTCAACATATGTGTTGCAAAGGTGCTACATTATATAATTTTAAAAATAGAAACACTAAACGAAAGAGTTTATTTGAAATCTACTGAAGTCCCTCTGGTGAAAAGGAGAAACAACTGTAACAGTATAAATGCATGTTAGCATGTTAGCTGCATATCTTGGAAAGACCATGGTGCTATGGAAAATGGTCTCAGAAATTAGGATGTCTGATTTAGCCAAAAGTCTTCAGCCGCCTGCCAGATATATGACCCCTCAACAAATCATCTAATCGCACAACTTGGCTTCTTCATCTGTTGCATTAGACAATTAGACATGATTTCTAAGATTCTACCTCCTAAAACCTGTAGTTCTTTGATTTTTCAAGACCACAGCCTTCATGTTCATTAAGTCATTGATTCTGTATTGCTAATACTGATCATAAGTACATATTTTGGATATTCCTTTGACCATTTAGAAAATGCTTGGCTATCCATATTTTCCAGCCTGAAAAAGCAGCTTATAAGAATGAGTAATCATTTGTTTGAAAAAATCGGAACTTTTTTGTTATATATAAAATGACTTCTTCAGTCCCAACAGATAATATGGGATCTTGTCATATTTGAAATAGAAAATGATGTTATAAGTAAATACATATAAAATTTAATGATTGAACTCTCTGCCCTAGATGTTCCAAGTTATTTTATTGTCATGAAAACTGTAAGGTGTTTAGAAAACAGTTTCTTTGTGACAAGTATAATCAACACATTTTCTATAGTTGCAGACCTGTTCATAAACAATGTTAAAAGAAAAATAAAGTGACATAATGTCTGGGAAAGAATTCCCTGATAGAAACAGACCCAAGTCCATGGTTTGTGGTTTCACAAGTATACAATTCCTTATGGGAGGCCTTCTTGACAGATTTGCATCTATCCTAAGAGGAGTATCTATATTTAACTGCACAAAGGTGATATCTCTTCCATGTGGTCTGGCCTCTTCTGTTATTTTTGCTGACCAAAGAGAAAGAAGCATATTACCCAATCAAACTCCAAACTACACTTTACCAACATCTACTTCCTTCTGTAACCTTTGCCAGCTCTAGCTTACCCTTAAAGGTACAGGACAAGATACCTTTTGAGGCTCTTTAATGACATCTTCAGTCAATCTCTCATCATGCTGAAAGGCAAATGGAGATTTGTGAGAGTCCAGATATGTCATGAATAAGCAAACATACCAATTCATGTTGAATTCTAGTGTGGGATCAATCCCATTTGAGAGTTATTTGTTTTTAAAAATCATGGAGAATCAAACTCTTTATTCACGATTTTTTGTAATAGTTTCAATGGTTTACAATAGACCCCCTTCAGATAAACATATTGGTTGCTTTGGTGATCACTTTCAAAACCAGAATATTCAAATTTACATAGCAAATGGAAAAATCAAGTACACTCTTCGGCAATGCCTATAAAATTTGTCGTTATGCTATAAATACGAATATGATATTCAATCTCACTTGTGTAGTAAATGTTTAAAAGCTCTGATATTTGTAGTGTTTGCCCATGTTCACGGTGTAAATAATCCCATTATGGCCAATTTCAAGCAACCCAAGTTATTGAATATGGAATTGGAAAGAAGTGTGTACAGTCGGCTCTAGTACACCACTGATCATACCCATTAAATGAATGAAGAAAGATGAAGACCAGGTGGCAGATCTGGGCCACAGAGTCATACACAGCAAAAGTCCTGTTTCCAAGGTTCAGTCATGTAAGCCCAGCAATTTCAGACAAGCTTGCCTACTCGAAAACATTAAGAATATGTTTCTGGTCAGGTGCAGTGGTTTGAGCCTGGGATCCCAGCTACTCAGGAGGCTGAGGTGGGAGGAAGGCTTAAAACCAGTAGTTCAAGACCAGCCTGGGAAATGTGTGACTCCTTTCTAAAAACATGAATTAATTAAAAAAATAGTAATTTTCTGTACAAAAGTAGATTAAAACCAAGGTGTAATTTCTTTTTGATAAGGCTTGTGTAACTTTCATTCAAAATTACATATCCAAGAGATTCCTCTGCATGATATTAGGGTGCTCTAGGCTGTTCAGCCATACAAAGCAGACAAATAAGTGAATAGTGAGTGTCCTGTTGCTCAGCCACTGAATAAAGACAGCCCTGGAGATCTTAGCCATCGCAGCTTCCTATAACTTTGAAGAAAGAAAATTGAGAGCTAGGAGGACCCTGTTCCTCTGGGCTGTGCAATGTGATCTGGTTGCATCCTTTTGCCATATCATAGAAGAGTCAAATCCCCTTCCTTACTTTTGGTTCCTAATTAAGCCTTATTTTAAAAGAAAAGCTAAAACTACAATTCTGACATTTGACAGGAAAGACTGAAGACAAACTTGGCAAATGGTGACTTAACGTTCTTAGCTAATGAAAGTATTTGTTTTATGGTGTTTGCTGTAATCAGAACACATATGTTTTCACCTCTTTTGAATGCTTATATTCCTTAAATGTCTGCTTGAAATACCTCTTCCTCAGGACAAGGACTACCCCCCAACCCTGGCCACCACCCCATTTCTGGAGGGAATGATCATTTAAATGTTATCTTCATAAATCTTTTAAAAATAAATATTGTACATATGTAAGGTATACAACATGACATTATCAGATACATATATAAAGTGAAATGATTACAGTGAAACCAATTAACATATCCATCATCCCATCTAGCTACTCAATTCTCCTGCATCCTCCCCCCACCCCTCAAGAGCAGCTATAAACTCCTGAACACTTTTTCTGTTTCTCCTCTTTCTCTCTTTTCCTTCATTCCTTCTGCCCTCTCTTCCCACTCCCCCCAGCTCTTTTCATGAGGAATGTGAAGAAATAAACCCAGAAACTGAAACACAAATACAGGAAATTCCAGGGTAAATTTCATATGGCAGAGTTAATATGGGCATCAGAATGTTGCATTTTAGACTCTTCTGATGTACTGACTATTACTAGTATAGGGTAACCAGATGTCCTGCGTTAGGCAAGACAGTGTCTGAGTTTCAGCTTTTTCTCTCTTGAAAATATTTCTCCTCAACTGCTGCTCCTAGAGCCACCCTGTTTCCTGGCTTATTTTGATTATAGAAATGCTGAAAGCCTCCCTGACAAGCCTGCTTGTCTTCTGGGGTCCTTGAAAGTGGGTATTTGGCTGCATGTTCTCACTTATAGGTGGGAGCTAAACAATGGCTACATGTGGATATTAAGATGGAAAGAATAGGCACTGGGGACTCCAGAAGGGGAAAGTGAGGGAAGGAGGCCAGGGTGAAAAACTATCTACTGGGTACTATGTTCATTATTTGGGTGATGGGTTCACTAGAAGCTCAAACCCCTATATTATCCAACATACCATATAACAAACCTGCACATGTATGCTTGAATCAAAAAAAAGAAAAGTCAGAGGATACCACAGATTTCCATTAAATATTTCAACTTTTCTGTGGGCTAAAATTTTTCATTAAAACAATTTTTAAAAAGAATAGGAAGAAAAAGAAAGTGGGCATTTGATCCGAGATGAGCTACGATAGTACTCAATAGGCAGCAGCAGAGAACTCAGTCATTCACTAGCTGGACCACTCATTGCCATCTACCAGAGAATGAGTCCATAGCCATGGGCCTTCCTTTCTAGTGGGAGAAGTAAAGAAAGGTGCTTTGCTTGAGCATCATGAGGATTCTTTACTTGGCCAAACTTTAGTCAGGTTCCTGGACCTTCTCCTAGGCCCATCTGTGAACCTCGTCGTAAAATCGTTTTAGAAAGTCCCTGCTAAGTTTGGTTAGCAGGGATCCCCCAACCTCCCTATCAGATCCAGATCATTCTTTTTTTTTTTTTTTTTTTTGAGATGGAGTATTGCTCTGTTACCCAGGCTGGAATGCAGTGGCATGATCTCGGCTCATTGTGACCTCTGCCTTCTGGGCATCAAGTGATTCTCCTGCCTCGGCCTCCTGAATAGCTGGGATATAGGCAAGCACCACCACGCCCAGCTAATTTTTGTATATATTTTTTAATAGAGACGGGGCTTCATTTTGCCCAGGCTGGTCTCGAACTCCTGACCTCAAATGATCTGCCTGCCCCAGCTCCCCAAAGTATTGGGATTACAGGTGTGAGCCACTGCACCTTGCCAATATCAGATCATTCTTGATATCTGATCAGGTTCTTCCTCCTCCACCAGTCCCCAAGTGATATCTAATCTCCTTAGTCTTTAAGAATCCATTTAGGTTGATTTAGCAAGAAACTCCCATACTCACGATGTTTTCTGCATCCACTGATCCTCATCCCGCTTCTTGGCTATAAAGTCCCACTTGCCCATGCTGTATTTGGAATTTTATCCAGTTTTGTACCGTGTTCTCTTTTTACCTATTGCAATAGTCCTGCAAAAATTTGGCTTTACTGTTTTAACTGCTGTCCAGCTATGGTTTTCCTTTTAACAAGCATTGAGGCAAGCAGCACCTGGAGGCAGGAGAAGAGGGCGGCTAATATGGAGGAAGTAATTATCTTAAGGAGGAGAGAAGTAGGAAAAGCTAGCTCTGGACACACTTGACATTTTCCTGCCCCATTGTTCTCAGAAAACTCTGCTCCTAGCTTCATTTCCTGGTCTTATTTCACCACCCCCCTTTTAAATATACATATACATACATACATACATACATATACACACACACACACACACACACATCTATCTATCTATCTATCTATCTATCTATACACACACACACACACACACATATATTTGAAATGGAATGTCCTCTGTGGCCCAGGCTGGAGTGCAGTGGCACACCAGTAACATCAGTAGGGATGGAACCAGGTTCAGGAGGCTGAAAAAGAGACGCAGACCCAGCAAACAGGACATGGGGGTTTTCTTGAGGGAAACTTACATACAGGGCTGGTCCAGTGGCAGTGGGCTGCACAGGAGAACCACAACCCCATCAAGAAGCATGCAGTTAACATGGTATTTCACTTACATGGTATTTCCTCCTCCTAACAACCTCCACCTGGCAACCTTCATTTAATCCAAAACAAAGGGCCTTGATTCCTTGAGGTTCCCGTGTTCCAAGGGAACAGGCCAGAAACCCAGGTGTTCCTCATAGATGAGGGATGAATCTCAGTGTTGGCTATTCCTGGGTTCCTCAGCTTGGAACTCAGAACATACTATCAGGTGCCTCTGCCAAATGGTCATTCTCAGGATATGATTAAGGTTTTGCTGTCAGGTACGTCTACGATACGTGATCATAGCTCACTGCATCCTCTAACTCCTGGGGTCAACAGATCTTCCTACCTCAGCCTCCCTAGTAGCTGGAACAACAGGCAAGTGCTACCACACCCAGCTGATTGATAAAAAAAAAAAATTTGTTTTGTTTTAGAAGAGGAATCTCACTATGTTGCCCAGACAGGTCTCAAACTCATGGCAGGAAGTAATCCTCCTGCTTCAGTCTTCTAAGTAGCTGGGATTATAATCTCCAACCACTGTACCAGGCATCCAACACCTCTACAAAAAGTAATTGACTTTTGCTGCTCAAGATAATACCTATTTGAGAATCCACTGGGCTTTTATTCCTCTAACTTCCACAACCAGGGGAAAACATACAAATACAGTTACGATATATCATTGAGTGAGAAGAGTACACTTAAGTAAGAATAAATAATATACTATATTATTTGCTTAAACTGAATATATATTTTCTGTGGTTTTATATTTATATGCAAATATTTAAGGAAAAGTGTGGAAGCATCTACACCAAACTGGTAACAGTGGCTATCCTTAGGGATGTGTCTTGGATGAGAAGTTAGGTGGTAAAGGGGGAATTCAGCTTCATCAAAATCAGTCCTCTCTTCCTTTCCTTTTCTCCTCTTCCTCCCTCCCTCCTTCCCTCCCTCCCTCCCTCCTTCCCTTCCTTCTTTCCTTCCTTCTTCATTTTCATGTATTACTTAATTAAAAATTATATTAGGCTGGGCCTGGTGGCTCAAACCTGCAATCCGAGAACTTTGGGAAGCTCAGGCGGGCAGATCACTTGACCAGGAGTTCAAGAACAGCTTGATCAACATGGTGAAACCCCATCTCTACTGAAAAAAAATAATAATACAAAAAAATTAGCTGGGCATGGTGTCGGGTGCCTATAATCCTGAGGCAGGAGAATCACTTCAACCTGGGGAGGAGGAGGCTGCAGTGAGCTGAATCTCACCACTGCATTCCAGCCTGGGCAATAGAGCAAAACTCTGTCTCAAAAAAAAAATTAATTATTATCTATTTTGCTCTAACAAATTCTTTTTTGAGTAATAAATATTATGGAAATAATCAGAAGTATATGCGTTTCTAAGCAAAGATGTTCATCAAAGCACTATTGATTAAAACACAGTCGGAAACAATCTAAATGTATAACAATGTGGATACCACCTCATATGCATCTTCACTGACGTTCTCAATTCCTAATAAATTTCATTGTCAAGGACTAGGAATCTATGCCATAAGGGACTAGCTGAAGGCACAGGGTATGCCTAGTTTAGAAATGAGACATTTGAAGTAGACTGGGTAGCAGTCTTGAAATGTTTGAGGGTTGACATAGAAGGTGGATGTATTCCATGTTGCTTCATATAGTCAATACTGGGATCAATGAGTAAAAATTAGATGAGGCATTTTATAACTTTTATAGGCAAAATTTCCATAATAGTACTGATAATAAAATGGATCCCCTGGAGAAGCAGCATTACTCTTATCTTTGGAAGTATTAGTAGATTTTGGATGAAGATTCACTAGGATGAAGTAGACTGGCTTTCTGAATTGTGTTAGTGGGAGTGGACATCTCTGTAGTTGTTTTTGAATATTTGCATTATGAAAACATACAGTGAGCACTTACTATGTGCTTAGCACTGTGCTCAGTACTAAGAAAATTAGTATTTTGTAACTGTTTTTGAATATTTGCATTATGAAAACGTGCAGTGAGCACTTACTGTGTGCTTAGCACTGTGCTTAGTACTAAGAAAATACACAGATAAAGCAAAACAAGCAGTGAGAGGAAGACACCTTTTGTTGGAAGCGTCCATTAAAGAAAAGAAGAGCTGGATGGAGACTGGCTTTGTTTCCTTTTTATTTTTTTTTATTTTTATTTTTTGAGACAGAGTCTCACTCTGTTGCCCAGGCTGTGCATGATCACGGCACTGCAACCTTAAACTCCTGGGCTCAAGCAATCCTCCCACTTCAGCCTCCAGAGTAGCTAGGACCACAGTCACACACAACTATGCTAAGCTAAGTTTTTTCACTTATTTTTTGTTTTTTGTAAAGATAGGGTCTCCCTATGTTGCCCAGGCTTCCTTTCAGGACCTTGGTGGAGAAGCCAAATCACTCATTGGCTTTGATTTCATCAAGATAGTGGGCTCTGACTGCAAGGCTCGGGGTCCTCAGTGAAGGGAACTGAGCTACCCATTGACCTTGACTTCATTAAGGTATTGGGCTTTGACCAAAAGGCTCTATTGAGTTTGCTTCTTGGTCACGGGCTTCAGCAGGGATTATTTCCTGCTCTGTTCTCATTGTGTGTCCCCGATTCTCACATTTCTGCAGCACTGCCTCTGGCACTAGGTTATGATGCATTTGTGATGGTTTATCTTTACATTTTTTACTTACTCTTGCTACCTATTCCAAGGGGACAAAACTGTCTCTTTTGGCAAAGTGGTGTTTTATGTTTTCCTTGATATTAGTACCTATATGTATTAGGAAGTCAACTTGGTAGAAGCCCCAGAGAATTATAAAGTCCTTTCAGGATCCATCTGTGATTGGGACTTCTCTATAGCCCTGCCCTGGCAGGAGATGCCAGTAAAGAACCTTATACAGTTTGTCCATTAGGAAATCTTCCTGTGAGATTGTGGTGGCTGCCATGCTCCATGTCCTCACAGGAAGCTTTTAATTTAAGAAAAACTAACACTAACATAAAAACTAGATATTTTGAAGAAACTTGGACATGAGATATTGCCACATGGTTGAGGTCATGCCACATATTTTCTGTTAAGATTATTGGTACATCTCTGAGGGGAATTTATGCTTTTAAAAGTGAGTTTTTGGAAATGAAAATGTGGAAAATCAATTTTTTCCCTTCTTTTGTCTTACAGTTCTTTATGGCCAAATTAGTGCTTTTGGAAGCATTTGGTGTAGCTCATATAAACATACACACACAAACACATATATGCATGTATATATGTTTATGTATGTACATAAATGCATGTACGTAAATATCACCCCAGAAATGCCTGCAAAGTACAATAATTTATATATGTACATACATGAATTCTATACATATACATATATGTATGTCTATAATTTATGTATATATACATAAATTATACATATATAAATGAATTATATAAATATATGTATATAATAGAATTATACATATATTGAATTTTTATATGCATATAATTTAATTTATATATATATAATTATCTTTAAAGATAATTATATATACATAATTTAAATATATAAATTAAATTCATATGTATAAATAAATTATATATGTATTATATATACATAATTTATACATATATATGTTGTATATGTATACGATTCACTTATATATATATATATATGAATTATTATACTTTGTAGACCTTTCTAGGGGGCTATTTAGAGCTTTAGTCTTAGGGAATTCAAACAGCTATGGTCTTGTGGTCTTAGAAGATTATTTTCAGACTTCTTATGTGTCCTCCTTTTTATTTCGTTCTTCATCAGGTGGTTGCCATTATTTGGAGAGTATGTGTAGATAGTTGTTCATTTGGAATAACTGTTGTTCACTGGGCTGGCCACATAGAGATTTCTTCATTGAGAATCTATGTGAACCCTGAAGGCCTTGGGTGTCTGAGCTATGCATGTAAACGAGTGGGCTGGGTTTGAACTGTCTCTATGATGTATTCTGTCCCAGGCTCTCAGTTCTTGCCATAGTTGAGCACCCTGAATTTTCCAGATAATTGCTTCAATATCTAACATTTCTGTTAGCAGACTTGATTTTTTTTGTAAGAAGTGTTAGGTCTTCTCTCGTTTATTTGTGGGCCTTATTTAAAATATCAAAAAAGATGCTGCTTAAATTTGGAGTTGTCAATTCACCTATGAGAGAGATGAATTACATTGTATTCACTGTAATAGTTAGTATTTTAGCACACAAAATAACATCACATGTATATCAATTGTATCTAATTTATATCAGGCTCAAGTTATATATTATGCCAGAGATGCTTAATTATGGTGAAATTTCAAATGATTTAAATGATTAAAAGTGGGTCAGTGATTGACAACACAATTGTGAGGGGCCAGCTTATGTTCAGTATCAATTGGAATGCCTGAGATGAGAACAGCTTCCTTCTTGTTTCTTTCTTGGAAGTTTTATGGTTGATTTGGTAAAAGTTACAACTTGGCTATGAAAAGATTTTATTGTGTTTTGGTTTATCATAAACATCCATTACTCACTCATTTTTACATCAACTGCAGCTTGTTTCTGTTTTATTTGTCTTTTTTTCCTCCTATAATTCCATCTCACTTTGCTTGGGCTTTTATAATATATGGTACCTATTACTGGAAGTTGTGTGAAAAGAACACGGACTTTGGCATTAGGGAGATAGAACTTCAAAACCTAGCCCTGCCACTCAATAGCTGACTTGTTGTGTGACCTTTGACAAGTTTCTTAACCTCATTTAAAAATAGTACATGTATTGCAAGGAATTTATGATAATTACAGAAAATTTTATAAATGCACTAGAGCACGCACGTGTGCATGTGTGAATGTCCTTGTGCGTACAGTACAGTAGTGCTCTGTAAAAGATAAATTTATTCAGTGTAGTGTATTACATTTTTTAATGTGTTCATTTGTCTTCACCATTGCATTGTAATCTTCAAATGGGTATTAACCATGTATTATTGATTTTGCATTCTCTTCACAGTATTCAAGGCAATTGGTGCAAATTAGGTACTCTTTAAATGTTTGTTTAATTGAACTTTTGAATCCTTATTTATAAGAACAGGTTTTTTTGTTATTGTTCTTTGTTTTTTTTTTTTTTTTTTTAGACCTGAAGTCTAAGGTTTACACATGCTGATGCATGTGAACAAATTTTCAAAAAGAAAATACTTTGAGGTAATAATATTTTTTTCCTTTTCTAAAGGAGGAAAAAATCAATTTTTAACCCTAAGGTCCCTAGCTTCCTTTTGTGTCTTTTGAGCCAGTTCATGGACTAGAAATCAAATGGGTGACAAGAAAATAAAATGTACAGAGCTACTCTGGAGGAAAACTCAGCCATCTTAGTACCAGAATGTTTTCAGTTTTTCGGCCTTGCTTCATCTGTAAGTAATTTTATTTAGAGACCAGGAAGAAAGAAGTTAAAGGTCAAGGAAATTCAGCTCACTGGGGTAGTTTGTACAAATCAGAAGAACACAGAAAGCTGAGGAAAGCTGAAGGTCTTCCTGTCCTGGCTAAGTGCACCGTAAGGAAATCGATTTGTCCTACAAAAAAAAAAAAAAAAAAAAAAAAAGGGATTTAGGATGGGAGTGCATGGAAGATCCCAAGGAGAAATAAAATCAGTTTGAAGTTTTAACAAGGAAACAGAAAGCTGAAATACAAAGGTGACAATTGCCAATAATATTCCACATCTGCCCCAACATGGTGTTTGGAATTTTTCAACCATGATAAAGGATGATCTAAGCAAGGGTGTTTTTACACCATTCGTCTAATGCTCTTTATTTCTTTCTGGTGTCAAGACCTCACTGATGTAAACATTTACCCACCAGGGGTAATTTCTGGAAGTCTCAGAAGCTTCATTTGCCTAAGCTGCTGAGATTTCCTGATACCATATGAAGATTACAGCACTGTGCCACGTTCAGGAGACCACCATGACCAGGATGGGGGAGGTCTGATTCCATAGTATGTACAAATGGCAAAATCTCAGCAGTCCTAAGCTTTTCTAAGTATAATGTATGTAAATGTTGACATATAATACAATATATCGTCCATGTTATATATAAATGTGAAAGAAAATTGTTTTTAAAAATACTGTTTTTTAATTTTCCAGGGCAAATACTCCTCTTCCAAAATATAACTCTGTAAGACAGAAATGAACAATAGTAGCCAAGAGTAATATATTTCATTCATTTATTGTTCATTCAACAACTATTTTTGAGTGCTGGCTATCTGACAGACATTGTACTGAGGAAGTAGCATGGAGCAAGCAGTGCCTTTATAGATCAATCATTTAGTAGGGGAAGGTGGAAAATAATAAGCATGACAATAATACTTAACAATGTAACAACAGCAATAAGATTACACTGTAATCTGACATATGATAAGGGAGTCAGGGTTATGCCCAGCATACCTAAGGCAATCTAACAGGGCAAAGTTTTTTTTTTTTTCTTTGAAAGCTTCCAAACAGCAGAACATGATCGAATTTGCATTTTGTAAGATCACCCTGTAGAGAATAAATTGGTTGCGCATGAGGTCACATATGACAAAGATAGAACTGTCTCCAGGAGTTTGGTAGGGGTCTTCTAGACATTCAAATACTTCTAAGCAGAGTGAAAACATATCAGGGCACTCTGGCAATGCATTCCAGGACTGAATCTACATGTGCAGGTCCACATGTGGAAGTAAAGGAATCAGGATGGTTGTCAAGGCCTTGCTAAATGAAGATCCTGGAAGGACATGGGTTCATTGCTAGGCAGGTAGGATGGAGGAGGCTGATCTCACTGGGTGCAAAGTAGTCAGGTGTTAGGAGTTCCCCAGTGTTCTCCTCCCTGCAGCCAGTGTGCCTCTTCTGCACTTGTCCATGTTTTGACTTGTAATCATTTTAGACCATGACTCAGCAAATATAACTCTGTTCTCTCATAGGAGACTTTGCCTTCTGTTTGCTGCTTGGCCTCATGACTTCCCATTATCTGAGCAGTTGTACAAGCCATTTGCCAGTCATTGAAATTTACCTTTCTAAAATCAGTATAACTTTCAAAATGAAACTGTAGATTTATTAAGATAATTGCAAATGACAACATATCTCAGAGAAAATCTGAATAGAAAGTTATTTAAAATATAAACCAGAACAAAACAATCTCTTTATTGAGGTAGACATTAGTATAGACATTAATACCATTAACAAAATAGTCTCACTAGTTATTTCCACTTCAACCCTGTTTTCAAATTTTGGCATACCTTTTAAACTCTTCATCATGTTGTCATTGAACCAGGTTAGATGCTTTGTGTCCCCACACAAATCTCCTCTTGAATTGTAATCCTCAGATATTGAGAGAGAGACCAGGTGGAAGGTTATTGATAATAGGGAAAGTTTCCTTCATGTTGTTCTTGTGATAGTGAGTGAATTCTCCTGAGATCTGATGGTTTTATAAATGGCAGTTTTTCCTGTGCTGACCCATGCTCTCCCTTGCCTGCCACCATGTAAGATGTGCCTCTTCCCCGTCCGTGCCTCTTCATACTTCATGCATGACCAGACAGCTGTTGCATGATATCACACCTCATCCTCTGTATGCAAATGGTTGATAAATAATATAAAGGGAGCAGAAGGGTACTTCTTTCCAAGAATGTTCTAGTCCTTTAAATTGAAAGTGATCATTGAATAAAATGAGTTACTTCTAGTCTTTAAATGGAACAGAATTTGGATATTATGAAATGCAACTCTAAATATTAAGGCAGACTTTGGATTCATCATGGAGAATATTCCGAATGCTTGAAAGGTTTCTTGCTTTGCTTATAGCTTTGGATGATCTTTTGATACTCAGAATTACAAAGAATTATACTCTAAGTAATCACAGATGTACTGTGAAAGAATGGTTTCTCATGCACACTGATGCAGTTATATTTGTCTTTTAATTTTTCTTTTGGCACAATATATACCATAGTAATGTAATCTGATTCTAAACTAATTTTAGTTGCTAAGTTTCCATATTTATGTTGTTGATAACTGATGCATGATTTATAAACGTGTATTTTTCTGCTATGTGTTCATATTTCCCTTCCTTAAAGTTTTACTGTTATTTCCTTCAGTAAAAGAGCTACTTAAAAAAAACTAAATTAATATTTCATATATTTAAGATAAAGTTTATTCCCTTTGATAATTGTTTATAATTAATGAAGTAAGGCTTAAAGTTTTTAATGGAATAACATTTGAAATTAATGGAGTTTTGAAAACTGGAGATGTAAAAATCTTTGACAAGAGTTTTTATTTCATATAGGCTGAATGATTCCATTAAAACCAAACTTCTATCTGAATCTAAATCTTATTTCTGCATATATTGATTTTCTTGTTCTATGAAAACCTATTGAGTTTTCTGGAAAGCTTATGGTAATTTTTTGCATTATATAGTTCTATTTTCATACAATACATGCAATTATAGATTTTTTTTTGGCATAATCTTCAATAGTCTTTCTAGATTACAAAATGAATGGCTACGGAAACATAAATGTATGTAATTTTTGAATATAAAACCATTTGTAGAATGTACTAGGATCACATTCAAAGCAAAGCTGCATCACAATCTTTTGCAAAGTAGAGAATATTCATACCACAAATCCTGGCTATCTATTATATCTCTCTGGATTCTTCTACTTTGTGATTTTCATAAACAAGACTATTTTTCTCCATGTGAGGATTAAAGATAAAATGCCTCTCTCCCTGATCAAACTTCTTCAGACTGTTCTCCAGTAGCATCTTCTCCCACTTCAACATCTGGTAAAGGAGTCTAAAGACAAGAAAATATCTCCTGCAGGGAATGCAATTTTTGGCCTTCTTGGTAAAGAGAACTTCAAATGAAACCAGACCTGGTTATGAGCTACCCATCCATTTTAGTGTTGCCTGTACTGAATTCACTTGGGGTAATCCTTACTTTCATTTGCAAAGGAATTGTAATCTGCTGTACTTTATTTGTGGTTTTGAGAATAGCTTTTCTGTCTTCTATACTCTTCCTTAATATTATTTCCTCTGAGCCAGCCTGTCTAGCCTGGTTCAGAGTATAAATAGCTCCAAGTGTGGAGCACTTATGCCCTGCCATTGCTGGGTTATGTGAAACCCTTTTTTGTGTTAAACACAAGAAACCCATGATTATTCCTACCACAGATTCTCACATTCTTAATCAGTTCCACCTGGCCAATAAACAGTAAAGCCAGGATAGCTTCTCTTCTGTGTGGATTTTCTACTTTATGAGTAATAAAACTGTCCTTGGTGTTATTTAGGAATCCCTTTGATGCCTACTAGTTTACTGTATTGATATTTCAAGGGTGTTGGCAGTCGCTGGTGAGCCTTCACTACTGGCATCCCTGAACTGTGGCAATGAAGTGGTTTGGGTGGGGAACACAACTGGTAAAGCTTTTTTTTTTTTTCTTTTTTTACTTACATGTATCAAGGAAAAATTTAGAAGCGTCCTTACTGAAACAAGCAAGGCTAAAGATGGTTAGAGTTCTTTCAACCCTAGAGGAAGGCAATAGGGAAGGAAAGAAAGAGAGAAAAAGAAGAGAGAAGATGCAATGTAATTTTTTTTAACTTGTAAACATCTCACATTGTTTATTTGCAATGGTATATTGTTAAAAATCATTGCTAGATACCAAGCTCTTAGTCTGCAAGTTAAAGAGATGAAGCTGGGCTAGTTCTCAGCTTCTTTGTATTGAAGTAGCTAGTAAGAATGCTCTGCAGATTTCAGGGAAGAGAGAAGTATTAAGAGCATTCTTTGTCATCACTTTTCCAGTTCCAAGTTTGAGTTCTATATTCAGTGCATAGTTTTAGTAATGTGTAAATATTTCTTGAGGGATGGTTTGTATTTTTATTTTTATTATTAAAAAGTTTGTAAACCAACTGGTGTAGGGTATTTGAAATGGGAACAACTATATGGTAATGGGAGATGAACCCATATTAGATCAAAATAACTGATACATTGAACTCAGAGACAAATAACTGATGCATCCACGAAAAGTAAATGCTTTGTGAACTTGAAGAGCTCTTGTTGGGTGGCACTATTATTTATTTTGAATAATTTCTTTTGATCACATTAACTGTTAAAATGGGGACTCCTTTGGACTTTGATACAGCTTTTTATACAGTGGCCTTCTTTGTATTAGTTTTACTTAATCTTGCCTTAATTAATTATTGGGGTCACTTCTAGAATGGAATAAATGTCATCAGCCTTATCATTACTATCACCATCATATTTTAATCATAAACAATATTAATTGGCTACAGTGTAAAGAGCTGAGAGTATATTTTATAATATGCAAGAGAGACCTCTCGTGTCAGTGCCCAGTACCCAAATGCTATTTATCAAATTTGTGATTACTGTTGGCATCATTGTGTATATTTTTAGAGATTCAAGTTTTCCTCTAAAGTACTTTTCCCTCTGCTTTTAAAAAATATTTGTATAGTTTTTTTTTAAAATGCTGTTCAGAAGAGATTAAGCCCTTTTGCAGATGGTGAAATAAAACTACTGGAGATAGCACAGTATATTAATATGAGCAGAAAGTATATGTGGATGTGCATGTGGTGTGTGTATTTAAGTTCATCCATTCAACAAATATGGATCCAGCATCGATTAGGCATGTGCTCGGTGCTGTAATCGTTGCTGGACTACAAAAACGAATGATACAGTTACTGCCCTTGAGAATCATTAGTATCATGGGGTGATAGATTTTCAAAACAAATAATTACAATGCAAATGATAGGACTGTAATAGAGGCTAATTGTGCCTGGAGGAATTGAGAAAGGCTCTCTGAAGAGGTAACTTTTGAATGGAGCTTTGAGTGGTGAACTAGGGTTTGGCAAGAGAGGAGCAGAGAAGAATATTGCAGTTAAATGGAGTTGAAAGGTTTTGAGGATTAAGAGCACATGATCTGTCTGGAAATAACCGGAGTACAGATAACAAAAACAAGAAATAAGTTTTTGCATTTTATTCCACAGCAGCGTGACAATGATTAACAATATTGTATTGTATATTTTAAAATAGCTAGAAGAGATGATTTTGAATGTTCACATTGCAAAGAAATAGTAAATGTCTGAGGTGATGGATATGCTACATGCCCTGAAGGGGTTATTACACAACGTATACAGGTTTCAAAACATCATACTTTGCCCCATACTTATGTGCAAATATTAGGTGTCAATTAAAAATATTTAAAAAGAAAAAAGAGAAAGTAAATATGACAAAACGTTAAAAAAAAGTTTTTACAACCCTACCTCCAGCAAATTTTCTGCAGTTATTATTCTGGTATTTATTTTTGGTTGATTTTCTCCTAAGACTAGTTCAGAGAACCATAGAGTCTAACTAATTTTTTAGTTCAATCTCTTTCTTTTCTGCATATGAACACCAAGTTTCATCTGTTAGCAACTTTTCGAAGCTAAACACATTGTATATTAACATATATTTAATGTGTTTTTCCACTTCTTGTTTCAAAATGAGAATGTTATCAGTGTTCTTTAGGAAATTTCCCATACCTCTTCACCACTCTACTTCAGACCTTAAAATACCGAGTATTATCAGTCCCTCCCATCTGCAGTATTTCTGTTTTAGAATTTCACTTGTCCTTTATTTATACTGGTAGTGTTCGAAGGAAGTTATTTTTTATGACATTCTTATATGAAACTCCAGTATTGAAATCAGATTAAAATTTTTTATACAAAGGTGAATTTTTAGTTCAAATTCATATAATATGCTTATTATAAATCTGTTAATAAGAACAATGAAATTACTTTGATTAACACAAAAATTTTAAAGGTATATTAGAGAAGGTAGTTGTAACCATATATCAACTGTAGCATCAAATTGATTTCTATATTATTTGGTTTCACAATATTGAGAAAATCCTGATTCACACATTAAAGTGGTTACAAATGGTAGCCATGTTTTTTGTTTGCTAATTTTTTAAATTTTATTTTTAATTTTTATCTGTGCATAGTAGGTATATATACTTATGGGATACACGCGATGTTTTGATACAGGCATACAATGTATAATAGTGGTATCAGGGTGAATGGGGTATCAGTCATCTCAGGCATTTATCATTTCTTTGTCTTAGAAACATTCCAATCTATTCTTTTATTATTTTAATATGTACAATAATCTCACCTTAAAAACTAAAATGAAGCTATCTGGGAGAATGAAAACAAAATGTACAATAAATTATTGCTGACTCTAGTCCACCTGTTGTGCTATCAAATACTAGATTGTATTCATTCATCTAACTATATTTTTGCACTCATTGACCATCTCCACAACACACCTCAACCGTCTTTAAAACAACCTGCCTTGAAGTTTCAAAATACTCTTCATTTAAAATGATCCAGAAGCCAGGAAAGTGGCTGGAATTTTTTATCCAAGGTGATACAGCAAAATCTAATATGTGAACCTCTTTTCATTGTTAAATATTCAACTCAGAAGTGGTTAATGTATTCCTTTTCTTTTCGTTTTTTTTGAGACAGAGTCTCACTCCATCACCTAGGCTGGAGTGCCATGGTAGGATCTTGAGTCACTACAACCTCCACCTCCCAGCTCAAGTGATTCTCCTGCCTCAGCCTCCTGAGTAGCTGGGACTACAGATATGTGCTACCACATCTCACTAATTTTTTTTATTTTTAGTAAAGATGGGGTTTCACCATGTTAGTCAGGCTGGTCTCAAACACCTTGCCTCAGGTGATCCGCCCGCCTCTGCCTCCCAAAGTGCTGGGATTCCAGGTATGAGCCACTGTGCCCAGCCTGGTTAATATATTTCTTAGCCAGTCTAAATTGTCATTGTTTCCTGGAAAAATACTCTTTTGAATGAATTTCTTGTAATGGGAGGTTTGACAATAAAATAATATGAACTAAAAAATAAATGTAATTTCTTCTTCTCTTGGACTAATTTTTACTTACTGGTGTCTCTGATAACAGAGCTTATATGGGAGCAAGTTGGTTGACACTTGTCATTAGTCTGCCACAGCTTGTAGATAATTGAAGGTATGTCAGAATAGAGAAGAGAAAAAATACAGCAATTCTAAACCAGAATGACAGGGTCTCCATGTAGGGCCTCATGATCACATACCTCATTCTTCCAGAATTATTATGTCTGCTCATATGAATTCTCTGTGCATCCATGCATTTATTAATAATGTATACTTAGTCTTTTTAAAAAGTACTTGAAATCATGAAGATTTTGATAGCTTGACACTATTTGATCACAATGAACATAGGGAATTTCTTACAACTATATAAAGTCAACATTTCTAGCTGGCTTTAAATAAGAAAATAAAAGGCATTGATAAAATTGATTTTCAGTGAATCTTAAGTGTGAGAGGGAAATATTTTATCACGGTGTTTGTCTCTATGAGTTTATATTTATAATATTTTCTCTCATGTATTTCCCAATGGAGATAAAATTTATTCAAATACTAATAAATCAGTGTCATCCTAATTGAAACGTGGCAAGTGAGAGACACTTGGTTACCTGTCCTATGTTATGCACGTCCACCTCTTTCATACTTGGGGCAAGCAAAAAGGGAAACGTCAAAATATCACCTTAAAAATGCATTTTTAAAAGTTAAATTAACAAAAACTAAGACTTATGATTTAGGAAATGGTGTGGGATACCACTGATGAATATACTTTTCTGCACTATATTCCAGCAATACAGTCCAGCATTGAAGGTCTCTTTTTTTTTCCATTAATAAGTATACTTTTCTGTAGAAAATTTAAATATTTTAAACTGCAATACATTAAAGGAAAAATATTTATGAAACAACAGCAAAAATGGTGTTTATTCTACTGTGAAAATTCACATTTAAAAAATGTCCATCTATAGTTATTTCAATTCTTTAATGTAGTATGGACATATTTTTGAGGCTATGTCTGGACACAGAAACATTTAGTGCAACTCAGTTAAAAGTAAATGTATTAAAGATGTAATTTGTGGGATTATGTATGCTGTGAAACCTGGTCTGCTTTAATTACCACAATTTCTTTATCCATTGATGGACACTTGGGTTGATTCCATATTTTGGCTATTGTGAATAGTGCTGCAATAAACATGAGAGTGCAGACATCTCTTTGATGTATTAATTTCCTTTCTTTTTGGTTCATACCCAGTAGTGAAATTGCCAGATCATAAGGAACTTCTTTTAGATTTTGAGGAGCCTTAATACTGTTCTCTAGAATGACTATACTAATTTGTGTTCCCACCAATGATGTATGAGTCTTCCCCTTTTCACAGTGATTTCTAAGGACTTTGCCTTTACATACGGGACCAGAGTTTGAAACCTTCTAATACCATATGAGCTGATAAGGAGATTCAAGGCTGCAGTCCCTGAGTAGCACTGGTTGTCCCTCAAAGCCACCAACACGGGAAAGAACTATTCAGCATGTTTGTGGAAGTGACTCCCTTGGTGCTGCCAGTAGCTGCTAAACAATCTTGGGCAAGCCATTTCTCCTTTTTCACTTATGTGATTTTTAATGTCCTTTCAAGCTAAAAGATGCCATTCTAAGGAGGTAATGTTTGCTGTCGTTTTGAAAACTCAGTACTTCCAGAGGATGATCATTAATATGCAGTGATTTTCATCTTAAACAGTACAACAAAGTGTATCTTTCGTAAGCCCTCGTTTATAGATAAATAAGATGAAATGAGTAAGTGGTGTTTATTAAACTAGGATGACATTTGTTAAACTCCCATGTTGAGGCTGAGAGAACCTGGGAACCAATGAATAAGAATTCCAAAGAAATTACATCACATTATGCTATTTTCTCCAAGTTTTCTCTATTTCACAGAATCCTATGTATTATAACTCTGGTTTCATGCTATTCTTTCTCAGTTGTTCACCATTTCAGATTCATTGTATTAATTAGGCATGACAGACACAGAGCTTAGGTCCTAGTAGCTTTTTAAAGGTCCTTTGAAAATATTTGAACCCTGAAAACAAATGATATCTTCCAAACTCCAAAAAGTAAAACCATAAAACTAGCACTGATAAATGTTTAATGAAATGCCTACAAAATATAACATTAAGTCAACTTCATTAATTGTTAAATTAGTATTCATAAAATTTTAATGATATCTGGAAATAAACTGTAATTTAGATATCTCTTTTTGTAAGAATTTCTGAGTATGCAAAATGATTATCATAAAATTATAACCAAATGTAAATTCAGTGAGATGCTTAGCCAAAGAATTTCAGGAACAAAGTTACAGGAAATCCTTTCATAATTTTGTACTAAAAAGCCGAATTTATATGTAATTTGTGTAAATTTTAACACACTGTATATTAAGTATGAAAATCAAATAACAATCACTAACATTTATTGGATGTTCATTATGTACCAAATATTATTCTAAGCTCTTGTTCATTATGAATGTGCTACTGAATTTTTCTTCTCCCTCTACTCCATGTCTAATCAATCTCCAGTCGGACATTTTGCTTGCAACTTTTCCTTAAATCCATCCAATCATTTTTCTCTCCATTGACACCTGCCCTTCCTCCAATTCAGAATCTCACTATCTTTTGACTAAAGTACTTTAAAAATCCTTCCTCCTGCATCCCCTCCTGTCTCTGGTGGTAGAGTAAACCTTTAAAAGGGAAATTCTGCTTTAAGCCCTTTGATAGCTCCAATTACTATTATGATAAAGTATGAAATCCTAAACATGACCTCAAATCTCAGTCTGTTTTTGGGGCCCCTCTTTATGTTTTACCCAGAGAAATTGAACATCCTCCATAGCCTTCTGCCCCAGGGACAGGACAGGAGGCATGTGGTTTGCTCAGGAGGGTCTGATACAGGGAGGAACCAGGAGTAGAGTAAGATCTATATGAATCTGAGGCTACTGTGAAAAGGAGGGCATGAATTCCACTGGGAGAAAAAGGAAGGAAGAAGCACTTATTGAGGCATGGCAGCACTTGCAGGGCCTCACTAGGTGGGGGACATGCACTGTCTCATTGAATACTCCTAACAGCCTGTGAGGTTTATTTATTTATTCATTTTTGAGATGGAGTTTCTCTCTTGTTGCCCGGGCCAGAGTGCAGTGGCATGATCTTGGCTTACTGTAACCTCTGCCCCCAGGTTCAAGCGGTTCTTCTGCCTCAGCCTCCCAAGTAGCTGGAATTGCAGGCGCCTGCCACCATGCCAGACTAATTTTTGTATTTTTATATAGATGGTGGTTTCACCATGCTGGTCCAACTGGTCTTGAACTCCTGACCTCAGGCAATCCATCCACCTCATCCTCTGAAAGTGCTGGGATTAAAGGCGTGAGACATCCCACCTGGCCTGAGGTTGATCTTTTGATTGCATGCACAGATGAGATGCTCAGGGCAGCATAGCTAGTGAACATTAGACTTGGGATTTGGAACTTGACTCTCAAGCCAGCGTTTTTTCCACTCATCAAGCTGTTCTGTCTTGTTTCATCACTGTTAAAACCCCAGTCTACTACAAAGCCTCAAAACAAGGAGTATCTACCCAATAAATATGGGTGAAATTGGAGTATCAGAGTAAGTCACCTCTAGTCTAGGGGCTTTTCCTTTGAAGAAAAACACTGCTTCACTGCTTTCATCCTGGGAGTTGAGACAGGTTTTGCAGAGGCTTTGTGACCTTCTCCATATATATCTTTCTCTCTCTCTCTTTATCTATCTATCTATGTCTGGGTAACTGTATTCTAGAGGTTTGAGACCGTACTAGTAGGATTCTGTTATGGATACAACTGATATATATATATATATATATATATATATATATATATATATATGTATACACACACACATTAATTATATATATTATATATTACATAATATATACATTATATATAAATATATGTATTATATAATATATAATTATATAAAATATATATTATATAATATATGTTATATAAAACATAATATAATATATATTATATACATGTATATGTGTATATATTATATATATCATATATATCATGTATTAAATATATATCTAGTATGTATATCATATATATTGTATATGTCATCTCATATATATATCTGATATATGATATATATGATATCTGATATAAAATCATATACATCATGTAATACATATGATATCTGATATATACATATATATCATATATAGATGTATCCATAACAGTATCCTACTAGTATATATACATGACATATCCTACTGATAGACACACACATACACATATACATATATTTTTCCAGCATGTCTGTTGTGAAATGTTTACTCAAAAGTAATATGTTGCAATTTTTCAAATACAATGACATAGTATTGTAGTGGCTTTTAAAAAGTACTGGGGTACATTGTTTGGTTTAGTTTTTATTAGCATGTATATATAAATAGTTTTCAGTGTTCTCTAGAGCAAGGCAGGTAAGAACTTGGAGGCTTGCCTGGCAGCAGCTTACCAGCAGCCAATGGATTTCTCATGCCAAAAGCTCCTTCTCTCAGCAAAGGAGCAGATGAGTATCCAGATGATAGCCACATGTGTGTGAGGCGGAATGTCAGCCTCCATCAAAATTCCTCAGAAGCTTACCCATAATTTTAGCTTTCTTAGTTGCTTTCTGATTATGTGGTTTTAAAAATCTTGTTAAAATGTAACAAAGGCTTATGACGCTTTTAGATCAGTTCTTTGACTAAAATAGAAACAAGTGATGGCTTCAAATGGCCTTCCCCAGCATTGTTTTCTGATGGTTAAAGTTAACAACTAAGAATATTTATTTGTACCAACTAGTATTTTCTCCCTATAGAAAGTCTTTAATACAAACATTTTGATTATATTTTATTCCCAATAAGTCATAATTTAGAACACAAAATATTTCAGATGAGACATGGGACTGGGGAGGGGTGTGGCTACCCAGGAGGTGAGTATAGGCACTTACCTGGACTACAGAGAAGGCATTGTGGATCTGCACTTTGGTTCTGGTTCCTGGACCTTACCTTTCCCACCTAAATCAGGTTCTGCTAGAATCTCTGGCTCACTAGAGATGGTGGCTAAAAACTGCTTATCCTGAGATGTGTGAGAGTAGTCGAAAGGAAACTGTGATGTTCTCTAAGTGAATGCATGTTTGTTGGAGGTAACATGGAGCAGGGAATGGGATCCCAAGGAATACAGACCGGGATGGAGGCATCTTATTCTGCTGTTTTCTAGCATGTGACCTTGACCCAGTTTTTTAACCTCTTAGATCTTAGTTTTTTAATCTATCAGTGGAGATCATAATATTAATACTTTCCTTTTGTGTTGCTGTAAGAAACTAATAAAGCATGTGTGTTAGACTCTTAGGGCTGCCATAACAAATTACGATAAGTGAAGTGTCGTAAGATAACAGAAGTGTATTTACTTTACTCTCAGAGTAAAGGCTACTCTGGAAGTAGTATGACCTCATTTTACCTTGATTATATCTATAAAGATTCTAATCTCCAAATGAGATCTGGGGGTTAGGACTTCAACATATCATTTTGGAAACAGAATCCAATACACAACAGTATGCAAAATGCTTAGTACAGTGACAATATGTATGTATATTTAATAGTCTATTGTGTTTTCATTTTATATATGTGAAAAATGCATCTTGAGAATGGAAAGCTTTCTTAGAAATTACTTTTGTGAGCTTCAGTTTATTCATGTTTTCCTTATATTTCATAGTTTTGTAGAGCCATAGATTCCTGCTTTTCAGACTTCAAAGGTCACTCAGTTCAGCTACTTATCCAGCTGGTTTGGAATATTCTATACCACATCTCTAAATTCTCTAGCCACTGCTTCCCTTTCTAGCTCCAGGATAAGGAACACAGAACCGTACAGATAACCTATTTTACCTTCTAGTGTCAGTAAGTCTTCAGTCTCTTAAGTCCAAATCTATCTCCTTTAATTTTAGTCACTAGTTCCAGGTCTCCAGCTGGGAGTAACGTAAGAGCCAGTTCAATTCTTGTTCCCTGTCTCTGCCTCTCTCCTAGTCCAAGTCCATTATCATAACTATGATAACCATAACCCTCATGGTTTTCCTGCTGATCGGCCCAGTTTCCTTAGCTGGGCTTTTTTTTTTTTTTTTTTTTTTATGTGGTCACAAGTTCCCTTAGCATTTTGGTTATGATTTTATTAATAGATTGTAATTTGTCTATAACAAATAGTATGATTTTCCTTGTCAGGTAAATCGCAGCGTGGAATCTTTTGGAGGCTTCGGTTCTGAGGCAGGATGAGGAAATGGGTGGGGGGAATATTCAACTGGACCTGAGAGTGTATCTGAGGCTGACCTGCTTAGGTTGAGCAGTGGTCTGGGAAGGGGGCTCTGGGGCCCCATAACTCCAGAGGAATTTGTGGTATTTCAAAAAATGCCAAGAAATGATACAGAGATAATATAAATGAACATTGAGAGTTGTGATGAACTTATTTTAACTCTTTCAAATGGAGGATCATTAATAGACAAACCACTTAGATTTGGAAAGTCTGCATTTCCTCAGCTGCTAAATAATAGTACAGGTAGAATCTGTGTTTTTCTATCCGAATGCCTTACCTCTAAATTTTTTATTTGCTAATGTTGCCTAGTAAAGAATTATACTTCTGACTATTATCTTTTTATTCACTTATTTGCAAGTTCTTACCAATGTCCAACAAATTGATGCATAAACCCAGTATCATTTTTATCAGTATTCTACCATGACATTCTTGAAAAAATTTCTTTAAAGTGATATATAATAACTGTACATATTTATGGGACACACAGTGATATTGTGATACATGTATAATGTTCAGATCAGGGTAATTACCATATCCATCTCAATCATGTACCATGCTCTTAATTAGAGACTATGGTATGCATGGCAGTGTGAAATTTACAATTAGGATACAGGGCATGTGTGCAGGATTTTATCTCATTTACACACACATACATTCACTCATGAAACAAAAAATACAGTTGATGGGATTTAGTGCATAAAAAAAAAGATGGCTTGTATCTGTCCTACTTAAATATCTTGGTTAATTTGAAGATTAAATGATGTAATGTATGAAAACAACATTAGCAAGTGTTAGCAGACACTGCAACTGACTGTGTTCCAGATTGTTCCACAAGCTTTACATGTGGAAGGCGTTCACCTATTTAATCTTTATAACAAGTCTATGTGATACATACTAATAATATAACCAATTTTCAAAAGGGGGAACTGAAGCATAGGATCGCTGAATGACGTAGTCATATGGCTACTCACTGGAGGCGCTAGGATTCAGACACAGCCAGTCTACCTTGAGAATTCCTTCTGATAACCACTATACTATATTACTACTCTTAAAAACATGTAAAGATATAAATTGATCTAGTCATGCAGTACATTACAAAATGATGTATTTTGCATGAAAATGGAATTGCTGGAATTAGGCAATTTATGTTCATTCTGGGGCTTTATATTTGCTTGATTATTTTAGCCTAAAATCAGCTAATTAGGTAAGAGATGGTCACATTCAGGAAGTCTAATTATGTTAGTTACTAAGAAGTCCAGATTATATTCCAGGTGTTTTGTACAATGTTAAGAGAATTTTTGTACTTGGCTTTAGAAAAATACTTGGCTATAAAAAAATGTTTTTCTTATACTGTTTTGGTTACCCTCTTGGGAGAAAAATAAGGAATCCTTTTTTTTTTTTTTTAGAACATAGAAATTATATTCCTTGAGATTATGTCCTTTGCAGGGACATGGATGAATCCAGAAGCTATCATCCTCAGCAAACCAACACAGGGACAGAGAACCAAACACTGCATGGTCTCATTCAAACGTGGGAGTTGAACATTGAGAACACATGGACACAGGGGACACAAGGAGGGGAACAACACACAGCAGGGCCTGTTTGGGGTGGGGGGT
The DNA here is from genome assembly GCA_963573385.1 of Cacajao melanocephalus. Lineage (NCBI taxonomy): Eukaryota > Metazoa > Chordata > Mammalia > Primates > Pitheciidae > Cacajao > Cacajao melanocephalus. The sequence continues at coordinate 188,874 of CAUYLG010008840.1, forward strand.
GAGGGGAGGGAACTTAAAGGATGGGTGAATAGGTGCAGCAAATCACCATGGCATACATATACCTATGTAACAAACCTGTACCTTCTGCACATGTATCCCATTTTTTTAAGAAGAAATGAAGAAAAATATTTTTTTAAAAAAGAAATTATATTCTTTTAGTTTGGAAGATTGGTTTCATCCTTTGATTGTTAGAGGGTTTACTTCCCAAATAAAACCATAATATATATAATTTGCCTTATATTCCCTTCTTATTTCTGAAATTTCTTTACTCATAGTCAGGGAATACTCCTGCTGTGAATGAATAAGAATTTCTATTACTTTGTACCAATTTGAAAAGGAAAACTATTGGTAGAACTAGGCGTCTCCCAAATTCTTTCAGTATTTACTCTCCTGACCTTGCTCTTTAAGGTCACCAATATTTTAGGTGACATTGAAAGATGAAGTAGCAGATGATTCCAGGGATGGATATCTTGTTCCACATCTAATTGATTGTGGCACAAAAGCCTTTTATGTTTCTGTCCCATGACCAAGGGAGAGGTAAAGAGATTATACTCTTTGCTCTCACAACATGTGGGAAATCAGTATGGAGGAACCATTCACATTGGGGGTGGCTGGATAGATAGGGATTGAAAGTAGGATTGTTTATATCTCCTTCTTAGCTTTCTTTTTGGTCAAGAACACTAATTAGATGTGAAGCTAATAGAATACAGTATATGCTATAGGGAAAGAGTATGACCTATCATGAACATGGGTTCTTGAATTAGATTACTCGGGTTCAAATAATAATTTATTGCTTCATATGTATGTGTCTGTAGGCAAGTTACTTAATCAAGAGTATCAATTTCATGGCTTATTATAAGGATTATCAGTTAATTCTTATAAAACAGAATAGTAATGGACACATGGCAAGCTTTTAATGAATATTAGTGATTACTATTATTATCAACAAAGAACACTGTTATTTCTTCTTTTTATGCCTGGCAAACTACTATTCCTATTTTTTTTTTTTTTTTTTTTTTTAGAGAAAGAAAGAAGAAAGAAAAAAGGGGAAGAGAGAACAGAATTCTTGCTCTATTGCCCAGGCTGGAATACAGTCTGGGAATAGGTATTAAAAACCTCTTTTATGCCGATAATTGTACTTAATAACAGAGACAGGAAGGAATAAGGGAAGAAAATAACAAACAGCCAACCAATATTTCATTTAAGTCTGTGAAATGCTATGCAAATGCTGAAGAGTGATTTACTTCCAGTTATATAGTCACTTTCAGAATAGGTGTAATATGATACTGAGAAAAATGTATGTTCTGGAGACCTGGGATGAATAATTCTATAGATATTCA